>VWZF01005762.1:200525-212387 GCA_013396755.1 Sclerurus mexicanus | reverse complement strand
AGCAGCCTTATAGTGAAAATCAGAAAAGAAGTTCATATACCCTAACTATGCATTTTAGTTGTTTGACTTTTGTACTGATTCTCAGTACCACTGTGTGAAAAACAGAAGGTATTTATGTTTATTTTGTGGTCTATGATATGAGAGGTAGGAAAAGGGACCTGGGATCAAGCTTCTTGCTACACAACTGGCCTTATTTATATAAGAGGGGGTTCATGTCCTGTTGAGCAGAGCTGACACTGAGTCAGTATAACCCTTGATTCTAAGAGTCAGTCCAGGGAAGATGATCAGAAGCATGAGCTTGTTCAGTACGGAAACGCCAACTCAGGCTCAGACTCAGACTCAGACTAGTCAGTGGGCTAACAAAAAGGTGGGATGGGAGGAGGGAGATAACACTGAAATGCATGTTTTGCAGCACTAGCATGAGAACAGAACAGAGGTGCATGGAAGTCATGGTTCAGCTCCAGCTAGACTGGCCTGTGAGTCCAGAACCTTACCACACCGGGCCCTTCAACCATATCCTCCTGCCTGGAATAGAGCCTTAGGCACACAGGCAGATCCACAGTTCTCTTCCGAAATAAATCCCTTCTGTAATGCTTCCTGGAAGGTGTTTATTGACTTGAATTTTGCCTGCATGTATGTGCACCAAGTTGAGACCCTGCAATGACAGAGCTAAGACCTCAAATGCTCTCAAAATGTTTAACAAGACACTGCATGTAGTTAAAAGTGAATAACCAACACCCCCATATTTGGTGTATGTGCAAAAAATGGCACAGAAACTCAAAGTGATCCCGAGAGACCATGTTAATAGCATCACAAAAAGAGGGTTACCAGCTTCAAGTCAGCAAGGGAAATAGACAAGGTCAGATGTATGAGGTGGCACAAAGCTAAAGAAAAAGAGACATCAAAGGTAAATCCTTTTTCAAGACAAGAAAGGAATGGATGAACTATTGATACTTTAGTGAGATTATACATAGGTATGCAGTTGCTTGGCAGTTGACGTATCACCAACCTAAATGCCTCTGCTTTGCTAAGCTTCAAGGATGCTATCCCTCCAATACATTTCACAGCAATCAGCTTTCCACTTGTGCTTGGAAAAACGACAAATGAACATGGGAAGTTCAAAGGGCAGTTCAGCAAATCTCCAAAGTAAGAGCACACATTTAGCATGCTGCTCTAAGGCCTTCCATGCTCCTGCCTGGCCAAACAGATGCATTGTTCAGTATTAAAATGACCCAGGATATTTATGAACACGGGTTGGGAAAACTAAGATCTCTTCTGTTATAAGGGAAACGAATACTGCTCAAGGTAGGTGGCAACAAAAATGACTACTGGCCTCCCTGGGTGAGTCCATGACACACCCAGAACAAACTAAAAGTTGTCTAACCAAAATTTGAAGCTGAAACTTCAAACTGTAATGAAATAAAAATTAAACACCCAACACAACCATCAACAGCAGTTTCTCTGGGTGGGTCAATATCCTCTCATAGATGCACGCAGGGAGGTCACAGTTTAAACACTACATAAATGTCAGACTATTTTCCAACACACTGCATTAAACAGGCATGAAATTCTAAGGGAATATAACATCCTAAGTTCTCACCATCAAATGTCAATTTACCCCCCTAGATTCCTCTTTTCCTAGAAATCAACAGTATCCCTGAAGTCCTACAATAGTTTTAAAAAGAAAGAAAACCCCAGTGCAATGCAAATGTAACATTCATGCACACCGGATCTACAAAGAACTATCTCAGAAACAGAGAATGCTTTAGGACAGCACAGAGACAGCAGATCCCACCAACTGAACTTCTACCCCAACAGAGGAGGGGGGAAAAAAAGACCACCAAAACAAATATCTAGCCCCCTTTCCATTTTTTGAGGGCAAGAGGAGAAACAGGTAGTGAAATGTGGAAAGACAGAATGGGCAATCTCATTAAGAATGGGCATTTTGTACAGGATAGCCCTAGAGGTGCAACTGAAAATAACCTTGTAACATCTAAGCCTACACAATGTTAAATGCAGAGAACAAATGCTGCTATTTAGCAGCAAATTATGTGATGCAGAACAAAATGCTTGATACCACAGCTGCACATATGATTACTTAGCTTCTTGCTTTTAGAAGAGGAAATAAAACTGCATAGGTCTGTTTTGAGTATTGACTTTTAATAGCTTGTTTCTCATAAGGGAACAGGGGATGTTTTCTGTTTTAGAAATACAGGTATCAGTTGATCTTTAAATACAGCCTGCTCCTGCCAACAGGTCATGTACATGATTTATTTGGCTTCAGCTTTTGTTTTTGTGCATTAAGCAACTTTCAACCTTCTTTTGTAATACAATATATAGACAAATTTAAGTACAATAATAGTGTAGGTATTTTACCGTCTTCACATTTTCTTGACATGCTGGACAAAGTGATACATACCAGTTTGCCCCCCAAGCCCCAGTTTCATACAAAGCACACTGAATACTGCTTTCAGTGGCACACCCAAGTTGCTCCCACATCAAATTTGCGACCCTTTGGGAATATCAGGAATTACTTCTGACTTTGTCCAGTGACATTCAAATGCTCAGGCAACTACTGGTAACTTTCATTTTATGGTTACTACAGATGTTGCACTCTGACAGGAAAAAAAGTTTTAGAACTGGACAAGCTATAGTAATCCAGGTTTTGGTAGAAGAATTATATATAAAAGAGGATTTATATATATAGTTTTCAATCTGTAGTTTCATTTTTCAAAATAAAACCTGTATATATAAATGGATAATATTCAAGATCTGTATATGAATAACAGTTGCTTTCTGGCTAAAACAATATATTTAGACAGAATCTCACTTTCTGTTTTTCACTTCAAGTATACTAGCCAGTCCAGTCCTTTGGGAGAAAAAACTTCCATTTTTAAATCCTTTAGGATCCATGAGATTCATTATATGGTAATGACCTTAACTTATACAATATACTACATTATGAGGTGAACTGAAGGGGATTAGATATTGAAGTATTGGTCTCGGTGCAGTAAGCCAAACAGCCGTTTAAACATGATACTACAGCTGAAATAAGCCTCTGTCAGAATAAAAACCAACATTCATAAAAACAGCAGCAGCCATCAAAAACATTCACAACTGCAGGGATTTTTTTACTGTGTGTAATTTTGCATTATAAGTAGGAGAAGCCACAATAGTTTAAAGCAAAATTTAAAAAAATACTACTATAGTCTTGAATTTAATAATGTGAATTGTCACTCATAGCTGTTTATAGAAGTGTACTAAAAAAATTTACTTAAAACATATGAATTTAAGACTTTTACTTTATTCAGCAAATTGGTTTATTTACACAATGGGAAACGCTGGTTGAATGCTGTCAATGTAATAAAAACAAATCTAACAGAGACAATACTGCTCTCTATGTATTCATAGCAGAAATGACAAACTATTTCCTTACCTGTATCAGGAACATCAAGCGCAACAACGGGACAGTATCATAGGACACTGATTTAACAATAAACCGCAGAGGTCCAGTAATACTATGGCAATTTACTCATGTATTTACTGACTTCAAAAAAAAAACATTAAAAGTCAGTAATACCCAGTATAAAGTTCTGTCAGTTATCAGAGTCAAACTCTGATGAGTAAATCAGTAAAACCTTATCAGATCATCCACAATTCATAAAGTGACATGACTTGCTTCAGATCACCAATACAGAAACAAAATTGATGAAAACAGATTATGCTCTAAAAGGCAATGATGATCTGGTAAGGGTTTAACTTAATGGAAGTTTAAAAAAAAAAAAAAAGAAAAAAAGAATTGCAGAGCACAGCCCCTATTAGAACAAGCTAACTTTCCAACTTTCAAAAAAGACAGAAAAAAATATTGAAAGAAAAAAAAACAAAAACACTTCAACATGAAGCTAACCATACAAAGTTTTTTTTTGTTGTTTTCCTTTTTTTGTTGTTTTCTCTTTTTTTTTTTTCTTTTAAGAGTTCAGAGTTGAAATTTAATCCTGGCTTTTTAGGGAGAAGGACAGTTTTGGCCTAGACTTTCCTTTGCCCAGGATTATTTTTTGCTCTTCCTTTTGCTGACGTTGTCTCTCTTGTTCTAGTTTCATCCTCTCCTCATGAATCTTTCTTTGTTCTTCAACAATTTTCAATTGTTCTTCAGCCTGCATAAGAAAATGATAAAATTTAGGCCAGCAAATTTTGTAGTCATAAAAGCAATTTACAAGTCCATATTAACTTCCAAACAGGTCCAATCCTGCATAGGTATGTAAGCAGTTCTACCCGAGCTAGATGCCATAGTTGGTTTCAGTGAAACTGTTTATAAAATGGTTATTTGAATTGAGCTTAGAAGAAACATTCAGAACTTTCTACAGCTAATCTATCAAAATCTTGAGTGCTTACATGCCGTATTTTTCAGCATTGCTTTGCAAACAACACTTTACATTTTAATTAAGGAAGACAGTAGATACATAAATACCCCTGACACCTGCCACATGTCAGATGAAGGCACAATGAAGTCACACACCTTCAAGCAGAGGTCTCCCTGCTCCAAAACCCATCTAAAACCCCTTCCTAATCCAAAACCATCTTCACTCAATTTGTAACTAGTCAATCCTTACACTGACCAATGGTTCTTGCAGCTCTTCCAATGGTCTTCTGAAAGTGCTTGTTTTGTTCATTACATCAATTTATACTTTAAATTTTCTCTATGCCCTGTTTCAACCATGTAAGATTGAGAAAAGGGTAAAACAGAAAGAGATCTAAAGCAGGTATATTTCAAGCAAAATGTTTTAAGAAGCCTCATTTTTACATGAAAGAGGTGTAATTACCTGGGCAATTGAAACAGATAAGAGTTCAATCAGGACTGAGAAGATGTTTAGTTTGGCTTATCATCAAGTAATTAGAACCAGCTACATCATACTGAACGTTTTCATGTGGCAGGCACCTGATTAAATGGCCTTGAAGACCCAGTGTATTCTAGATTTTCCTAACTCAGACATCTTACGTTTATGCTGAAAGTCCCTTTCAGCACTTCTCCATTAACATCATACTAGACTCAAATCCAGTTTGTACTTGTCCTGCTCAACAAAACAGAATTAGTCACTTGAAGCTGACCATGTTTGCAAACTTCAACCTTCCCCATAAGATACAGTTAAAATGGACTTACTAAATTCTGAAGGCAGCAACTTCTCTCTAAATTAACTGTACCCAAACTATTTTATCAGCCTAGTGTTACTGCCAAGGATCTGGTCTTTTATGCTTAGGGGAAGGAGAGCAATGCTACTGATGCACCCAACAATGGGCAAGTTAAACTCTACAAAGGGTCAATTTGTTTATTTTGTGTTGCAAACCTGGCAGACACCTGTATTTCCCTACAAAATGGTTAAATACATCTTCACATACCAGTTTAGCTTGTGCTTCTGCAATTTTTCGATTATTCTCTTCTAGTATTCGCTCTAGTTCCTCACGCTTTGCACGCTCTTCTTCCTAAAGGGGAGGACAGGGCAAGATGTTAGTAGAGTAAAATATTCATTTCTGCATATTCACTAATCTTTCTCAGAATTCTTTTGTGAACTGACTTAAAGTGGCAGCTTTACAGCCACCTATTTTGTCTCACAACGGTAAACTGTGCAGCCACTAAAACTGGTTTCCACTACTCAATTTAAATCATCCCGCCCAGTCCAAACAGCAACCAACTAAACCCTCCCTAATCACAGAATCCTGACAATTTATTACTAGAATTTTAATATCACACAAATCAACAAGGACAACTACAAAAACTGGATAGTATTTACCAAATTAAAAAGTAATATAGAAAATATAAATAAAGTGAATAGTTTGTCTCACCAATTAAGTATACCTACGTATTCTTTACCTATACTCCTTTAATCAGCATTAAAAGTTGAATATTTACTGTCTTGTCCAGTGTCCTGCAGAGTGTGCTCCTCGGCTGCCATACGCGCCAGCTTCCTCTTTAAAATGATTTGTACTGTTAGCTTGGCAATACCTGCATCAGCAGCTCAACCATTTATAAAGAAACAACATACAAGGAAGGCTGAGCTGAGGAATGCAGATGTTTATGGTAAGAAGGAACAAAAATATGTAAATCATTCCTAAGGCAAACAATTAATAAGAAAAATACATTTACTGTTAGTGAAAAATACAAATGGCAATCCATACTTCATGGAGCTATGGGCTTCTTTCATGGGCAGAATGGACTTAACATTCAGTATTTTGACAATTTTAAGACAGCTGAAACTGTCATTTGCAGTATGAACTTGGAATTCAGGAGTCCAGGGAAGGCAAGATCAGGAAATAAAGCCTTGTAATTGTTGTTTTCTTGGTGAATTTTATGGAACTCTGTTATGCAACTCAAATATGAAGACTGCGTGAAAGTTTTTGAGGTGTTTCAGTTCACATAATATATATCCAAATTATTTTAATATTTGGAGGATTTAAAATTAGCCAGAGGTTTGTGTCTGTTTAAGAAAAAAAAGTTAATACGAACAAAGCAAGCATATGAAAACTTCTTACTATGACTAGTAACCAGCTACTAGCTAGCACACTTCACTCCAGGCATGGAGGTTTATTATGTGTTACAAAGAACTGATGGGGCTTCTCCACATGACATTGACAATAGCAAAAATACTTTTTTTTTTAAAAAAAAGTCATCCATCTGATCAAATGAAAACCTCTACATATGAAGAATTTTCTGACTATGAACAGGTATATTCAACTTAAACTCTTTCATATTAAAGTCTGAATTTTCAAAAAAAAAGTATCATTTAATATTTTAAATATTTATTGTAACTCAGCATTCCATTTTTTTCATTTAATTAACTGGTATTATGTGACTGACAAGTCACATTTAGTATGAAGGGGAAAGCTGCATTGCTACTGTCTCTCCTTTTGTAAGCCAATCAAAATATTAATCTGAAATAAACTGTGTAGGAGGCACAGAGTGAAAAAAAAGCATTTGACACACGACTATTTAGCACAGATTTCCTTTACAGTTTGAAGTTTGTCTTCAAACTTCTGGATCCTGGAATGATTGGTGCAGGCAGGCATCAAAGCCTTTAGTAGCAAATTACTGTCTCACAGAAAGACATTTTCAGCTTCTGCTCCAGCTGCTGATTAAAAAACAAAACAAAACAAAAAAACCCCAAAAACCCAAGTCACACGTTCAGCTTGACTTCAGACAAGGGCAACCTGCTCTTTTATAACTTCTAGGGAGAAAAAAAGGAGTTGTTAGTAGTTATTAAGAATGGATATAATGATTTGGACAGAGATCCTTCGTGAAGACGTGGATGGGCTTATGCTTGAAGTCCCAGAATTAGTCCAATGTATGCTCAAGGAAAATGTTCATTTTAAGTGAAGAATAAGAAACCTATTTGTTAAAGACAGGTACTGCAGATCACTGCTGGACCCTGCTTTTTGCCTGGCTGAAGGCAAAAGCCTCTTACAGTCTAGGTAAACAAAATGAAACAAAATGAAGGATACATAATTACAGGTCTTTCAATACCCTTCCCCAAAAATGAAAGGACTGCTGATAAATCCTGCAGCCATGGCAAAAGTTTCAAACAATTCTGAAATATGTAGGTCAGTTCCATTAAAAATCAAGTATCCTTGTTCAGGTTTTAGGAGAATAACTGTTTAAATATCAGTGAGCTCCTCTGAATAGGCTAGAAATTAAGTTTCGCAGCAATGCAAGTTTATATGAGAAGGGAATTAGATTTGCTGTATTCCATCTCTTTCTGAACCGAACAGGAGGCACAAACCGACACTGAAAGTTTTGCCATGGACTGTCTCTACTTTCCAAACGACCGAGCGTTACCTCTCTGGCTTTTTGTGCTGCAAGTTCAGCTTGTCGCTGTCGCTCGAGTTCTTCGAGCAACTGTTTTTCCATGATGCGCTTAGCCTCCTCCACCCTGCGGAGAACCTCTCGCTCAATCTCATCCTTTCTTTTCTCCAACTCTTCTTCTACGCGTTTAGCCACAAGTTCTTCCACTCTTCGAGCAGTTTCTTCCTCTATGAGTTTCTCTTCAATTTCTTGTTGACGACTACAAAATGCAGACATGAGGATTACCTTTTTAATCAATACAGAATGTTTGCACTGAAACAAATGCACTCAACACACAGCATCAGCCATGCTACTGAATAATTCTTGAAAAGTTTTCTATCTTATACACACAGATTATATACTTAGAGAATATTTTGCCCTACGTTTAAATAAAGTGATTATCCAGGCAACTGGTGTTCCTACCAGGGAATCTGTTCAGATCATACCATATTTAGCATCTCTCTATATAATTACTAGACTAAGAAGACAGCTTGTCATACTACTTCTTGATCATACTTTGTGGGGAAAAAAAACAAATCGACAAATAAAAACCTCAAAACAACAACCCCACCTCTCTCTCCAAAAAATCCAAACCCTACCCAACTTTGACCATGCTTCACCCTTCAGTTTAAATAATCTCAATTTTAAGCCACATGTAGCAATAATAGCCTGTAAAATCTTGCCTTAAAGCCACCACCTCAGAGGCACCAAACTAATCTCCAGTAACTTAAAACAGAAGACAGAAGAAATAAAATTTGTGGTTTGAATATTTTAACAAGAATTACTGGTGTTATACCTGTAATTTAGTCATCCAACCATTTACCTTATCAAATTTCAAGTACCTCAGCTCTCCTTAACTTTTTTTTGTTGCGGGACTTTGTTTCTACTGTAGTTAACCAAAATAAACTATACCAATACGAAGTGCTAAATAAATCCTGGCGAGCTACAGCTTTCCATGTTTTGAATTTTGAAAATGTTTTCATATGTCTTGTCTTTTTGTCTAGCAGCAGTATTATCACTTAGCTTGATTGCTGTTTTAAGTTTTCATTAAGAAGGATACAAACACATTATGTAAATTTGCAGGTTTTTTATACAAATGCACAAAAACAATGTCCAGGCAGTAATCACTAGTACAACACAGCAATTACATATCCAAAGATGAACAGTGAATACTGTATAACTGTATTTCATATAGTGCTATCTATTTGGAATTATTATGGGTTTTGGGGAGATGATTGATACTTTTAACTTGATAATGAACTTTCATTTTAAGTATACTGTGAGATGCAGAACAATCTTATAAAACTTATCTTCTGGCTTGTCAGCAATAAAAATCCATGACTTAGAATTACAACTACTGTTGTAATGTCTTCATGTCCTGGCATTTTCATAAGGCTTGCATATTCTTATCTCATTTGGAAAATCTTTCCTAATCTATCTTATTTAGAAAACAACTAATTTAAAAAAAGAGTTTCAGGATTTACCAACTTTTAGATTTCCCAAGGTACAATTTCCAAACATGCGATAAGAGATGATAAAGTATGGATTACTGATAGGCCTAGGAAATACAGACGTGAAAGGCTCCCAATTCCCCCTTTTCATGTGTCATCTTTTCAAAGTACTAAACTAAGTTTACTTCAGTAAAAAGTTTTGGAACCCTCAACTCAGTCATTTGGTCTGTGAAGGCAAATTTAATTCTTACATTCCTCGAGAGAGAACCATCTTACCTGGGGGCACATTAGGCCAGCATTCACTTTTCCAATATTAACATAAAATACCTTGAGGTGATTTTTTTCCCCAAAAACTCCCCACTAAATAACAAAAGAAAAAACCTAGACCACTATCACCATTCAGAAAAATGCATCGACCCCATTCTGTTAGTGTATCTCTGCTAAGCCAAGACCCTTTTAGGACAAATTTTTGAACATCCTTTATATACTAAAAATCCTTTTATTTTAAAAGGTTTCCCTTCTCTCTTATAAGGTTTCATCTAGAAGCAAGTACTTTCACTGTTCTGTACCAATACAGCTTAGCATACCTAAGATGCTGTTCTAGAGGAAGAAATTGTCAGAAAGTTCATATTCTCATGTTTTATCGAACTATTGTAGCTTTATGTTTAACATCATGATATCTAGAATAAAGTTAGCTAATAGAATAAAGATAGTGCATAGTTACAAAAATATCCATGACACTTATATCTGAAATAAATTTTTAAATATCCTTAGCAATGGATGATGTACTCAAATTAAGCACTATGCCTGCAAAAGTTTCATTCTTCTCATCCCAACAAATTCCATTCAAATTTAATTAAACCAATCAAAAGTATTTTTTAACATTTATAGGCAATGATATTACAATGGCTTTGACCTGATGCAGGAAATAAAATTATAAACACAGATATAAATCTCAATGATTTATTCTGTAGTTTATACCAACTTTTTTTTTTAATGATGTGACCTTAACAGTATTTTATATACATGTATCATCCTGGCCTACTGAGCTACGACTTATAATTTCAGAGCAACAGATAAGTCATTAATGTAATAAAGTGTTTTTAATATGATCCATTTACTTTTTAAAGACTAATTTTATGGAAGCTGCAGAAAAGAAACCAGCAAATTTTTGAGGAAAAAGTTGTACTTGCAAGGCCTTTATATAAAATGAACATTATAGGAAAGAAGTTAGGCTATGTATTAAGATTTGAACAGACATGAGAAGAAGAAAGTCACTTTCAATATATAAACTGTCCACTAGTTTATCCAGTCAGCAAGAAAGTACTTCTTTCCTTCACTAACTTACATAACACAATTTACAGATGACTTACTCAAATACAACACTTTTTTACTATATCAGGTTTTACTGCTTTTTCTTTTTAAAATTTAAAGTGTATTCTAGAAGCATGAAAATACCATACCCAATCTTTTCCAATATTAATTCTTCCTCAAAAGTCCACTATTCTGTAGCAACTATCACTCATGTCATATTCCTCCCAGACTGACTTCATGAGCATTTTAAAATTTCAAAGCTAACATACAGAAGATTTCCTTACGTATGAACTAAACCAGCTCCAAAGTACTAAAATGAACTATTCACTATATTCTCAAATTAAAGCACATTCCAATTCTTTATAGAATACGTGCACGGAATATTTTTCTTAAGTACTGAATAAAATTATACAAAATTAAGATCAGTAACTCAAAAGCTCTTCAATTTTCATGTGTGTTTGTGTTACTGTGAAGGTTTTTGACAACACTACAGACAAATTCTTAAGTTAGCAAAGGACATTACTGACAAAACCAAAAGTGGACAACTCGGGGTCACCAAGCCTTCTGAGTAACAACTAATATTTCACGAGAACAATATAGCTGAAATAAAACTCAAAGTTCCACCTGGGAATTACCAGAATACTTGACTTCACACCTACAAACAAGTGGTATTTCTGGATTAGGTGGTCCAATGAGCAGGGCTAGCAGTCAAAGAATCACCAGATCACAACTCTTCAAACCATTCTCTTCTCTGCTTCGTAAACGTCTGTGTCATAACTTATTAAGCCGCCAAACATTCATGTACAGCCAACGTTTATTAAAACAGAATCTATCTCTGCAGATTTAACAAATAACCACACACCCCACAACGTAAACTGAAAAAGGACAAGGTTTTAAACGAGGCAAGTCACCGGATGTCACTGTCCCATTTAGCAAGAAAACTAATCCCTCAGTGTCAGTAGAATAATAGCTGAACAGTGTTTCTTGAAACCCTCCGTCGATCAACTCCAGGTGCCTCCGCTCGACGCACACCGAGCTCCACGCCACGGCGGGGAGGGGCGGGCAGCACAGCACNCCCCTCGCCCTCAGCCCGGGGCTCACATTTTCCGCTGCCGCTCGAACTCCGCTTTTTTCTCCTCCTCCTCCCGCTTCTGCTTCTCGTCCAGGCTGCTGCGCTTGCTCACCGTGCGCCCGAAGATGTCGATGCGGTCGGGGGGGGAGGAGGCGCGGTCGCGGTCGCGCTCCCGGTCCCGGCGGGGGGGGGGG
>VWZF01005762.1:162500-200238 GCA_013396755.1 Sclerurus mexicanus | reverse complement strand
GCAAGAAAACTAATCCCTCAGTGTCAGTAGAATAATAGCTGAACAGTGTTTCTTGAAACCCTCCGTCGATCAACTCCAGGTGCCTCCGCTCGACGCACACCGAGCTCCACGCCACGGCGGGGAGGGGCGGGCAGCACAGCACGGCACGGCACGGCACGGCACAGAGCACACAACACAGCACAGAGCACACAACACAGCACAGAGCACAGCACAGAGCACAGCACAGCGCCTCGGGGCGCCGCGGCCGCCGCCGCACAGGGAAGTTTGGGAGCGGAGCAGCAGGGAGAGCAGCGGCGCGGCCGCGAAGCAGCAGAGCCGGCGCAGGGGGAGGTGGCGAGCGAGGGGCTCGGCCCCCGAGTGGGCGGCTCCGAACGCACCTGAGGGAGCCGGGCTTTGGGAAAGGGGCGGATGGCGGGAAAACAGGCTCTCCTTAGGCCTCAGCGANATCGGGAGCGGGACTCCCGGCGCCGGTTCCGCTTGCTCTCCCGGGACTTGGAGCGCTTCCGCGCCCGCTCCTTTTCCCGGGAGCGGGACCGCGATCGGCTCCGGTTCTTCTTGTTGTGCTTGGAGCTCTTGGTGTGCTTGGAGCGGGACGAGCTCCGGCTGCGGGACCGACCCATCCCGGCAGAGAGTAGAGGCCGCGCCGACGAGCGCTCGACCACCTCCGCCCCCTTCGCTAGCGGCGCCCGGGAGAGGTGCGAGGAGGCTCTTCGCGCACCAGCACCCCCCGGGCGGGCCCCTCGTCCTCTCCCTTCCCACCGCTTTGCGCTGCAAGTGGAAGGACCAGGCCCCGGGAGCAGGAGCGAGTCCGGACGCAGCCAAGATGGCGGCCCTGGCTCAGCAGTGACTCTCCTCTCCCGCCCCACAATGCACCGCTCCGCGATCGCGCCGCTCGCTCCCCTCCCCGCCGCGTCCGGAGCGGCGCGAGCGCGCTCGGCAATGCTCGGCAGCCAATGGGAGGCGGCGCCCGGCGCGGGGGCCGCGCGGGGTGTGAGGGCAGCACGGGGGGTGAGCGCGGGCACGGGGAGCGATCCGGCAGCAACGCCGGGAGAGCTGCTAAAGCCCCCGAGGGATTGCGAAAATTAAGTTTTCCCGAGCCCTTTGTGGAAGGACTGTGGCGACCCACCGTTAAAGAGAGGGAAGCAGCTACGATTCGTAAATGCTCGCTGGTCGAAAGGAGCAATAAAAACTCAAAAGGGTCCGCAGGCAGACAATCAGAAAGTTTTATTAGTAAATTGCGCACTTGGCGTGGGAGTTGGTGTGTTGGTCCCTACACCTACTACATAAGCACGCGGCCGTGCGTTCTGGATAAAGGGATCGGGTGAAAGGGGAGAGCGATTAAAGGGAGAAGGGAAAAGAGAGAACCAGTCCTGGTTCCAGCGTTCTTCCGTCTGAGGGAATGTCAGCCCTGGTTTCAGCACCGATCCAGCTGGTCTGGCCGATGGGATGTTCCGGTCCTGGGGGCCTGTTTCCTTGTAGCTAATCTCCAGCATGGACCAGGCAATGTCTGTTTTGGCTGTATTTAGCGTGTATTTACCTGCAGATCTTGTGGGCCATAGTTAAAAACAGGTCTGTAGGCCAAGGAAGCAGCTTCGGGTCAGGCGGAGAGTATGAACTAGTGGTTCTGTAGGCATGTCTGTAGGATGTTTTCATCCCAGTTCTGCCATGTAATTTTTAGCCTTTTCTGCCATAACAATTCTTGGGACTGGTGTTATTCTTGATTTCAGTAAACTGGTGCAATCTGTAGATAGTTAACCTCACTTTTTACTTTGAGCAGAAATTGTAGCTCCTCAATATCTTTCAGAACTTGTGCCTTTTTTTTTTCAATAGGTATACATTTTTGCTAAGTTTAAGTACAGTTTGCAAAACATTTCCTTAGTCACTGGACAAAATCTAATCTCCCTTAAAGGTCGCTTCTTCTAGTTTGATTAACTTGCGTTATTTTTCTTGGAAGACTTTTCTTATTTTGAAATTCAGAATTAGTCTAATGAGTACCAAAAATAAATAAAATGGAAGCATCTTTCTGATAGATCGCTTTGCAAGTAACAGCAGTGTAATGGACAGGGTGAAACCGGCATGGCAGGAATTCCAGAGTCACAGACTCTGGCCACACTTGTTTGTCCCTTGCCCTGGGAAGCTCATACAACAGGTAACTGAGGAAGTTGGTAATCAGACCTTTTAGACCCTGACCGGGTAAGTGAGCTCTAGTTGGCATAATTCCTGTAGCAACTTGCCTACAATTGTTTACTGGAGCTTTTAAATTCATATGGCGCAACAGGTTCTGCTTAAAAAATGTATCATAATTTTTTTATTACTATGTTACAGATTGAATGTACCAAACCTGACCTGGAATATAGCAGAGGGAGAGGGAGAACTACTTATTTTGCAGTCATTTATAAGTATAAATGAGATTTTAAAATATTTACCATAAACTGAGTTTTCTCCTTGGTGAATCACTGTAACAAGACCTGTATGTAGCACGTTGATTGCCTGAAGAAATACCAATTTCATCTGCAGAATTTTATTCCTATTTAGTTATATTGACTCATCAGAGATATAAAATGCAATATGCAATATTTCATGAGAACAATTCATTATGATAGAGTGTATGGAATTAAGGAATTATATAATATGATATAATGAAATAATTTTCCCCAATCCATTATTGTATTGCTCCATCTCATTTTTTTTAATTTCCCGAATTAATAAAAGCACAAGATTTTTAATACCTCTACTAGGTTAAGTTATTAGTCCACTCACTTTGTTATTTATGAGGACTACATTTTGATACTTCTGGCACTCCCTTTCCTCTTAAAAATGCATTCCTGAGAGCTGAAAAATTAGTAGAAGAGCATTCCCAACTATGATTTCTTTTTTTACTTTGAAGTTTGGTAGTTATTTGATTGTGTTTTTTTTTAATTCTATAATCTTATATTTCCCAGCTTAATAGTAGTAAAATATTAATATTTAAGGTCTTTTTTTTTCCCCAGGCATAATTAGAATTGATATGGAATTACAGTACTGAAAGGTAGTTTTTAGTAAATACTAAATTTCTTGTTTTCAGATAATTAAAAAAGAAGATGGTAATTTCCTTTATCAGTTTCCTTTCAAAGTTTTCAATATTTAAACTCATGCAATTTTTTTCTGGATTAAATAATATTAGAATTTTTGAGGTTTTAATGCCATATAAGTATGTGTTTTATTCACATTTTGCTACCTGTATTGAATTTCCATGCACTCTTGTGTTTTTGCATTTTTTTTCCATTTTAATATATCTCAGTATATTAAAATGCATAATTTGCTTCTTAAAACACTTGCCTTAGAGTTGGAAAATACCTCATTTGACAGCCAAATATATGGTGGCATAATTATAGCACCTCACCCTTCTTTACCTTGGCTACTGTCATCCCATGAAATCTCTCAACCCGTAGGCATTTGGGGGTAGCTCCATGGAGATACTGTGTTTTTATAGTCTTCAGGTCATACCTGCTCCTGCTTACCCCACCACTTCTGTCATTAGCTGGGTCAATAGGAATCTTGGGAGATTAAGGGTGGATTATTTTGGGTTGTGCTAATGTGGCACAGCTGTATGTAAGATCTTCATAATAGGTCTAAAATGAAAGAACTCTGGAGGGTAAGCAGGGGAAAAAATCAAGAGCATAATAGGATAAGGTGTTTGGTATATAATCTGCGGTGGTCTAGTGTAGTCTGTCTCACAGTAGTGAAGGCAGAAGTAGCACAGAAGAGGTAGGTTCTTGTAAAGGAAAAAGTGTGGTTTAAAGCAGCTGTTTCAGCCAGAGTTTATTACAAGGTCAGAAACTATGAATATAGTTGGGTTTTCTTTGTGTGTTTGAGTTTTTTGGTGTTTTTTTTTTTTTTGCTTTGTTTTTTTTTAATATGATTCAGTGCTGGGATTCATGTCATGTAGGTCACAGAAGCTGTACTGGTGTAGAATTTGTATCACTTAGTCACTTTTTATTTTTTTTTATACCTAATGCCAAAGTTGCTTGTTAGGCATTTTCTGTCAGGTGGTTTGTTTCTCTTTGAGCAACGCTATGGAGTTCTGAGCTGCTAAACTGCATACACAGGGAGGTGAAGCATCTGGGAGACTGACAGAACAGTTGTGAGGAGAAGACATGGTAGGAGCATGGAATGGTTAGCAGAAAGGGAAATATCTTTTCTAAGACTTGAGAGAATAAGTCATTAAAACTGCTGCTGCAAAGGACTGTTGAAAGGGGGAAAAAGTTTAACTGAAAGAGTGGCGAGGAAACCCTGTAAAATGGAAAATGAAATAAATTGAAAGGCTTTTTACATTGTACCTGTACAGAAAGGTTGAACAGATTGTATACATAAGTATAGTTATTATGTAAAATAACTATTCTCCTCTTTTCCATATGTTCAGTTGTTAATCACGTCCTTGGAAAATGAACTGTACAGAATGCTGTTGAAAGTGTGTTGTAATTTGGATATGCAAAAAGACACAGCTTGAGTAATCAGGACCACTGTGTGGATATATGATAATCAAATTAATTTAAAACAATACCTGCTTTCTTTCCCATGTGGACTTAATTTTGGAAAATAAATAAAATTGCCAAGTCATGATCAGTGTGATAGTTTAAATATTATTTTAATTATCAATGTCAGAAGGTACTTTATGATTTTTTTTTTTTATGTAAGCCCACTGACCACTTTTTTAATGTTTAGGCTACTTTCTTCTTTACACATGAAAGAAGGAAAAGGAATGTTCATTTGCTTGCTTTGTTCACATTGCCTAGTCTTTTTAGGTCCTAAACAAAAGCTCTCGAATGCTATTAGAAGTGGTGAATAAAAGTTTTGATCACAACTTGAGACACTTATGTGCAAACTGTAATGATTCATAGTGATGTGCTTTTATCGCACAGTGAGTATTTTTTTCAAAATCGTTGCTGCTGTATGAAATATGCAGATTTAAAATCACATGTAAGTATTTATATATGGACTACTTCTTGTTTTGTCAAAAACTGACAGCACTGAAACTCCAACCAACCTACCTCAGCAGCTGCATAATCATGGAGCTACTTCAGCTCTGTAGGCATATTCTCATTTATCTGAAGAACTTCATAGCATTTGTAATGTTGGTGTGTGTAACTAGGGACTTAGGCCAATGAGAAATGAGTTGGCGTGTCATCTAAGCTTCATGAGGGACTGATACAATGTGAATACTTGGATAGGTCCTTAAAAAAAACCAACAACCACCCAACCAAAAAATGTGAACAAAACAAACCAGAATAGCATTGAACATTGTTAGTCAAAACCAGGTTGCTCATGATTCAGTGGTTAGCAAAGTGGTTAGACTCGTTGAACAAGCAGGAAAATGGGATTCAGGTGTGTCCTAATTCGTACCAATGTCTCTTCCTTCCCATGACCATATGTTAATCACCAGGGCAGTGTCTAGGCAAGAGAAAGGTGAGAAGAAAGCTAGGGGTAAAGTCCTGCTCTGTGTCCTCACAGATTCCACAAAATAGAAAATAAATGTGCAGAGGCAGGAGGTGACATGGTGGTAACTTAATGTCTGGGGTACTCTGGAAGCAGGAAACAAGTTGCTCTGGATTTAAGTCTATTCAAAAGACTAGTTCTGATTTTTTTACATAAACATGAGAAAAGAGACAGGACTGATCTTGAGAGCTAGAGCACAAAACTTGGCAGGTGCTGTAGGTGTTTGGGTGTTGCATAACATACCCCTCCTACAGCAGCTGCATTTCAAAAGGAGTGAGTCCTATTCTGTTCTTCAAAGGCTGCTATAGGGACTGCCCTCAGGAGAGGACTCCCAGTTTTTGGCTGCTGAATACATGAAGATGCCACCTTTGTGGTGCTGACTCAGACACTGGCTTAAACAAGGCGACAGCCACGCCTCCCTGTACAGAATTTCCTCTTGGCTTAGTGTCTCCTAGTTAGTACGTGTATTTTATGAGTTCCTAAGTCTTGTTTAATTTTGAAAAGAACCTAATTTGATTTAAATACTAGCCATGGACGTTTTATATCCAGAACATTTTGCATATTTTATTTGTAAGCAGAATTTTTCCTGGTTTTTCCCCCCCCCTATTTCTTTAGACATATTAATATCTCTAGCAGTACCACTTTTTCTGTATGAAAATGACAGGGAGTGATGACTTTTTTATTAAAGTAGTCAAGGAGCAACTTGTTTATGATAAAAATAGGGTTACAGGTATGGGAAAACCATCCTACTTACACTTAAATAAATGCTGCCACAATTAATGGGAATTGACCCTGAAGCATTTTTGAACGTTAACAGCTATTTTGTTAAAATTTTATCAAAAAAAGGTCAGATGAAACCTTTTTTTCTTACCACCATGCAAATTGGTGAACTTTAAAATTAAAACTTTTACATATTAATGAGCAGAAAATAGCAGTTATGTTTTGTTAAAAAGTATAAGACAAATATTCTGTCTACGTGAGCGAGCCAGTTTAACAGGAAGTCTTCTGAGCGCCAAATTCTGCCTTTTGCATTCACAAAAGTAGTGCTTCATTCTGCAAGCTGATTAATTAATTTCCCTGACTTGTTAGGTTAAAGGTTGAAGGAATAAAGCTTTGGGGCATGATGCAATTTTATTGTACAGTTTCATTTTAACAGAAGCTCTTTTTTAAGTTTATGAGAAAATTTCACTAAAATGGCAAAAGCTGAGAGCTTGTACTTGTAGATCTTTCCTACTAATCTGAAGAGAAATAAAATGCTAGAAAGAAAACAGACGTTCATTATTCTGGGGATTTTCATTAAAGTGTTCATTGGCATCTCTTCACTCTTTTTGGAAGACCAAAAATGTTTGGCATGTATTGTTTGCCTCTGTTATTGTTCTTTATGTCTTTTATTCCTAAATATATCAGTAGTACTTGTCTGCAGGTGATTTCATAATTTTTAAACTGCAATGATAGCAATTCTGGAGGTCAAACAGAATTGTATTTTCATGAGTGATGTGGCTGACTTGTCCCAGCTGATGATCTGCCACAGAGCTGTAACCATAACTGTGACTTCAGCAGCTCTGGAATAGGGCTGACTTGATGAATCACAAACCTCTGAACAACTGGGCACCCTCAGCATGTGTAGCATCTAACACACTGCTTTCGTAGTGTCATGTCATGCTGTACACAGCTACACATTCTTTAGAGTCTGTGCTTGGTCTAATCTGCCATTGGCTCAGCTGTGCATTGATTTCAAAATGGGCTTGGTACATTTGGGTCTAAGACAACACTGTGTTAGAGCAGAATCAGCTTCTAAGTGTGTGGAGTATCCAATGCCTAGATGTAGTAATCCAGAGATATACCCAACATCAATGTGATTGTGGTTACTGGTCATTGATAGTGTTTTGTATTGGCATACAAGTTTGGTGAAGTTCTTTTCAGGTTATTATCACAGATGCTAATTGTGGCTTTGCAAGTTCTTGGGATATAATCTCTGTAATGGGCGAAACAAAGTAAATGTGGAAGGCAATACACCAGTCTTTCTTCTTTATCTCTTATTTGTATTATTACCAACTTTTGAATGGATGAAACATATGCTTCTGTTGTTTAAATCATTGCAATGCATAGTGTGGTGGTATATTTGTGCTTGACCAGTTCTCTGTATTTTGCATTGTGTCCTGTTTTTGGAAGCAGCTAAGGGAAGAAGAAAAAACTGCCCATACTATGCTAAAACATTTGAAGAAATACGGTGTTCAACACTACTTTTTGAAGTCAAGCACTGCTGATTGTGAATAAGAGCGACAGAACATGGTTGTATAGATGAAACTGTATAAATCTACAATAATTTCAGCTAGGATTCCTGTTGAAGCAAATCTCTCAAACATCCATTTGGTTGCATATGGAATGGTCTCAACATGGGTATACTGGATTATTTTTGGATAAGATTAGATATGAAATAAAAACTGAAATATGGTAGGTTCTGTTTGAAAATAAACAGTTTTTTGTGTTTTTTTTTTTAACTATGAGGGTGACCCAGCACTGGCACAGGTTGTCCAGAGAGGTTTGAGAGTCTTCTACTTGGAGATATTCTGGGCAACCAGCTCTATGTGGCTGTTTGAGCAGAGCAGGTTGGACAAGATGACCTCCAGAGGTCTCTTTCAGCCTGAACTGTTCTGTGTTTCCGTGAAATTGGATGATGTGGTGTAGGACTCTGTCTGCTATTGGTGCTTCAGTCTGCAGGACTAAGCCAGAGCTAGTGGAAAGTAAAGCTCTTGCCAAAAGCAGGTTTTGTGGTCATCCAGTTCTCAGCAGCCGCTGTCTTCATCCACAGACTTTCTATTGCAAAGTGGTTCTTGCCAATGCAGTAGCATCACGCAGAGCTGAGTTAGCAAGTCCTTTGGTGTTGGTTTCTTTGCTCAGAAGCACATAGATACAGAAGACATTGCAGGCCAAAAGTGGAAACAATTACTTTGTATATTGGATCTATACAGACATAGCCCCTTAAGACATTTTTTTACAGGTTGCAAGACTGGTATTTGGCTGCCAGCATCTGATAGATAGGCACCAGGCCAATCTAAATATGTATAGCATTGGAATATCTAGCTAATGTGAATTTGTAGACTTTCCTGCTAGTTGCTTGAGGATTTAGCACAACCTAGCCTTTCTTCATTTAGCTCCATCTTGGACAATTATGTATTTTTTATATCTTGCCAAAGGTAAGTAGAAGAAATGAGTAGGGGAAGATAATACTGAGATTGAATGGCACAGGAGGCATGGGAAGAGATGAAAGTATTCCACTAAATTGTGGGGGAGGATGTATGTAGCTTAGGTTGGTATGATGAAGGTTCATCTGCTCTGTATATTAGGCAATGGAATAATGCACTGACATGCTCTGACTGCTCAAAACAGGACTTCCAAGGCAAAATGCCATCCATGCTTACTCGTGCTGCTGGATAGCACTGTCTGCAATTTTTCTCAGGCTGTTTCTACATGTATTCAGTCTTGGTGGTGCAGAGAGACCTGGAATTCTCTAGGAAGCTGTACTTCAGGAAAAGGTGACTTTGCTGCATCTGTATAGAAGTGCTACTGCAAAGAGCAAGTGTGGAAAAAAAAGTCTGGAGCTTCCCTCAGGCTTGGAGCCAAGAGCTGGCTTACAGCTGATTGTGAGACATCTGTCATCGGCAGGAGCTGCCAGTAGTGGAGCTGGGGGCTACAAATGAGAATGACAGAAGTACATGATGACCTAGTGAAAGAAAAGGATTTTCTAGGACAAAGGGTAGCGGTTCATGATATGAAGGCAAAGTAAACTATGTATCTGAAAGAGGATGATCAGGTGTTTGTGAGGGGGTTGAAGAGTAACTAAACCAAGAAACAGGCTGGGAGTGAACAATATTGGGGACAGATAGTAAAATGCATGCTTTAGTAAAAAAGGAAAGAGCGTGGTGGGAAAACAAGTAGGAAATTAAGAGCAAAAGAGCCAAGAAATGAAGGATGCAAAATCCAAGAAAACATTCACTGCATTAAGGAAAGAAAAAACCCACAAAAACCTGTATGTACTCTATATTTATATATACACTACTTTTCTATATGGTCTGTTGCTAATGTTGCCAGAATGAATGTTAAATAGTTTAAATGGAATGCTGTTTGAGATGAATTCTCATCAGCTGTCCGTCTCCTAGGCAAATGTGTGAGAACTGCTGATCTGTTCATCTTGTTCAGATCACATGAATGTGAACACAGCAGAGATTTCACTTGCTTTCCCTCTCTACAAATATAGAGGTGAAAGAAATGGAAAATGGAAAGAGAAGCTTAGCCTGGGAAGAAAGGAAGGAATCTCATTATAAACGAGAGTCATACAACATCCCTTCTGGAGGTATGTTGAAATTTCCCATGGGAGGAAGAAGAATAAACAAAGGTTGGTATTACTAATAAAAGAAAAATAGTTGACAGTGAAGGAAAGAATAATTATTTGATCACAGTGTCCTGAAAAGCTAGCAACAGAAACAATACTAGTTAGAAGCAATAGGCTGAATGCATCTCACTTGCAACCAACCCTACCTGTTGTTACAGCAAGGATGTGTTTGCCTTACTGCTCTGAGAGCGGTGCTCTGCAAAGAAAATAAATATGCCCTGACTTTTTACCTTTGCTACTTTACACAGTGTTCCCAGAAGTTTATTATGTTTTACTTCTCAACATTATTGTGAAGCAAGCAAGGAGTAGCCATTATCTCTGCTTCAGAAATGAGGAACAGAGCCTGCAGGAGAGCTGTGCTTACAGCTGCACAGCTTATAGCAAGCAAGGGACTTTCCAAATCACAGGCCAGTAGCTTTCTTTGCTCACTTTCTGTGGTGACAGAATCAGTATTGGGATGTTAGTACTGGGAGGGCAAGTATAATGTTTTTTTCTTGAACTGTCAAGTGTACCTGACAGGAAATAAATGAACAAAGCTTGTTATTAAAAAAAACCCACAAAACAACAATCCACAAATCATAACTTCAGCAATTGCAAGAGGAGATCCATATAGTCTTGAAAAATGCATTAATAATGAAATGTTTATGTTTGTATGGCAGCAAGACCTTATTTCAAATTAGTACAATTTCATTTTAAGTTCAAACTGGCAAAGCCTGTTAAGGCCAAATTGTGACAGGAATTGTTATTTATTAATGAAAAGATGTGTGGTGAGCTTGAGAAAAGAAAGCTGTGCAGTGCTCTGGTTGTTTCCATCTTGCCTGACGATGTGACCACAGCCCTAACTCTGCGCTTAGTCAGATGTAACCTCACGGAATGGCACCACCTAGTTTAGCCTTGTCACAGTGCAAACAGTTACTCTGCATTTTCAGTGATCTTATCTTCACTAGCAACATGTGGTGAAATAGGGGAAGGTTTGTGCCTAGGTCACTGAGGGCTACATAGAAAACATTGTGCTATGAGAGTCTCAAGCCTGAGTGTGTGCTGAAAGTGGCAGAGGCGGTACTCTGGAAAGAATCCAGGCTAATGCTGTTGGGAAGGGTGAGATTGTGTAACATGCACAGTCCTCTGGGCTATAGAATGGAAGGGTGTTGGATGTTCCCAACACACCAATTACTGCCCTTCTATAGGGACTATAGCACACTGTTTTTCATCTGCAGGAGGACAAAGCCCTGTGGCTAGATCTTCTTTCCTGATTATTTTTTTTTCATTTGTTTCAGTGATGTCCATTTCTTACATTACTACTAGGATTAGGGTATCTTCAAGAGCTTCAGGGTAATCTATGCTTTTTTTAACTGCATCTTTGAGAGTTTTCTCTATTTCCTTTGTATCTATGTTGGGCATCTCTGCCCCTTAAATGGGATCAGTCTTTTAGGATTGTTACTTCCTGTTGGAGTAGTTAGCTTGGAGAACAGAAGGGAGAGAAAAACATCACTTTGAATTGTCAAGCTTTTTTGTCACAAAGTCATTATAAAACTGAATAGCGGTTACAAGCATAGTCAGCTTTTAGAATTTAGCTGCTGCATAGGAGTGAACCATACTATGAAAATTGCTGTTTCTAATAATACTTTTATTATTATTATTATGCCTGTAAGTTTTTAGGTATTTTAATGTTAAATGTATTTGTGTTATTGAAAGAAAGCCAAACCTGAAGCTAAGCTCATAGCTGAAGACTGCTAGGGGTTCAGTGATCATTGTGCCTGGACCCTTGTATATGGCTGTGTATGAAACTGATGGCTTAATTTTGTAGTGTTAATTTATTATAGGAATTTATACTATAAATGAAGGTAACTGTTCTTACTTCTGCCATAGCTCTGCAAAGTTAGATATCAGCAATATTTTCCAGAGATCGTAAGTCTGTCTTTCGTTAGACATTTGTGTGCAGCTATTTAAAAATGTCAACATCCTGAATTAATATGAAAGCAATCAGTTCAAATATGCAATTTTAAATGATGATTTGAAAACCAGCATGTAGAAGTGCAAATTCCTGAAATATTTTCTTTCCCTTTTCAGTAACAGCCTTTCTTATAAGAAATAAAACTGCCACATTTTAGTTTCCTCTCTTGGTTTCCCTCTGTGAAAAAGGGTGATGACAGTTCTTCTCCATCTCCTTGCAATTCTTTGAGATATTTGAAAGGAAAATACAAGCAAATAATTCAAATATTTTATAATCGTGATATATACAGTTTATTTTCCTTTGACCATAGAGTACACTTGAAAATCTATTTTCTTCTTGCCTGCTTCAAGATAGGATAAAGAATTTTTTTCTCTATAGCTAGATACTTTGGTTAACACTTTTGAATTGGAAGAACCATTTCAAGAGCTCTGGATAGGCTGAGGAAGGTTGGCAAAAGGATTTGCATTCGTGCTTGTGAATATTGGGCAGTAGTCCTGTGTGTGTTACAGATGAATACTGACATGATTGTTTAGCTAGTACATTGGCATGCGCTTCTAAAACCAGCCTGCAAGACACTTTTGGACTGCCTTACTCTAGAATTCATAAGTGAGAATGACTAAAATGGGAATAGCCTAAACATACATGTAGGTACCTGTGTGCTTGGATGCGAGTGCTTCGTGCACACAGGGCTGACAGAAAAGCCGGTGGATGGACTCGGTGCCAGGAGATGGCACCCGAGAGCACGTTTCCCCACTCCCACTGGTCCGGCATTGGTGCGGCTGATTCCTTCCAGAAGTTCTTTCTGTAGTGAAAGCTGTTCCTGTGTTAGGCCCACTGCTGAAATGGGGCCTAGGGAACTTGCATCTCAAAACTGTCACCCTGTGAATGTGAACTGTGTGTTATTTTTTTTTCTGTTGAAGGTCAACAGTTTCTTTCCAGTTCTCAACACTTGTTTTGCTTGTGCATTTTTTTCAAATCATATATTAAATGAATGTGTCCATTAGAATATATAAAAGGATGCAATGAGAAGAATTGGAATGGTACAATTAAAGGAACCCTGCTTCCCATTTTGAACAAAAGCAGTGTTGACAAAAATCTACAGGAGCTGGTCAACCTTTGTTGAACGACATTCCATTTCCTGTTTTATGGGCACTACACAAAGTGCAGTCCCTTGCCTTTGAAGGAAATAAATGCACTGTTTGTCAGTCCCAATGGAAGCCAAATTCCTGAATGAGCCTAAAGTTCCCTTTTATAAGAAAGCAAGTAAGTAAGAACAATCCTTGGTGACTAGTCTGACGCCTATTATTACTGGTTTATCAGAGCCTCCACCCATTCTATGTGGATAATAGACTCAGTCCTTAATGTAATTATTAGTCTAGACTGGAGACATGTCAGGTTAATAGTTCCATGGAGAAGGGTTTTCCCCTTTATAACCAGGTGGTGGCTTGAATCATGGTACTGAATCTGGAACATGCTCCTGAAGACTGTGATTTGGTCCTGTTGGCAAAGATTACTATACTGGGAACCACTCCCAGAGAAGGCAAAAACGTGAATCACAAATAAGCTGTTTGATTCCCTGTTAAAAGGACCTAATGAAAAAGTCTTAAAAGCAGCATAGGCTAAAGGTATTTTACATTAACAATGAGTTTCATTTCATATTTGGCCTTGGCCTATTGCTTTACAGTAAATACTGAAATACAGAAAATACAGAAAATACCCAGGTATCTGATTAGTTTCTGGAAGTGTCAGATAGTACTTTTTACTAAACTGTACTGTAAACTGTGCTTGATTTGATTCAATTGCTATTTCCCCAGCTTGTATTGGATAGGTAATCTGAAGCAAATTCCTTCAATTTGCCCTGAAAAGAGGAAATTAACTTTGCATTTATATTTTGGCCTTGGTGACCTCTTTAAAAAATGATCTCTTAACAAAATGAAACAGACTAAAAAAAAAAAAAGTAATTCCTGCTTCATTAGCACTTCTTATAATACATCTTCACTCATGAGTATTCTGGGAAGTCAGGAAATTTGCAAGATAGGGACTTCTGTCCTTATATCTGTACATCTGAAAAGCTGGGGAAGGTAGTCATTCATTTTTGGTTACGGAAGCAGAGTTTATCAAAGAAAACTTCAGATTTTTACAGACTGTCTGAGAGCATTTATGTGTCTAGCTAGCACTGGTGAAGTAAATAGTTGATCAGCATTTCCATTATGAACCTTCTTTTTCAGTATTTTGTAATAGTAGGAATCTCTAATTGTTATTTTTTTCCCAAGTGGAAACTGGCATGTATATTCTCAGTCCAATTATTTTTGTATATTTTGAGACAAATCAGTTTGTCCATTTTTAAGTTTTATGGGAGATCATAAATGTTTTTATGGTTTCAGATGCCTTATTGCATTCCTGTATTGATGCAGGAATTACTTAAAAAAAGAGTTCTGCATTAAAAATAAAGTTTTCAATATATACTGTTA
This sequence comes from Sclerurus mexicanus, assembly GCA_013396755.1. NCBI lineage: Eukaryota > Metazoa > Chordata > Aves > Passeriformes > Furnariidae > Sclerurus > Sclerurus mexicanus. Next base: position 185,945 of record VWZF01005762.1, on the reverse strand, counting down.
ACCTGTGATTTTTGGTAGGTTTTTTCATATTTTTTTTTTAATTAGAAAGTAACACATGGTACTGTTCACCATGTCTTATTTAACATATAATATTGTTTCACAGAAATGTATTTGCATATTATTGACTGCTTGGCACCATCCTGCCAGTGATCTATAAACAAGTAACTATATTAAGTGTTCGGATTCTGAGAATAAATCTTCAATTGGGCCTGCACTAGGAAATTCCTTTGAAGGTAGTCCAAGTTCAGATATGGCGCTGCAGTGTTATCTTAGACCCTTTTCCAAGCTAAAATATAGGACATTTTTTTTCCTCTCCTTGATTCACCTATCTGGCATCCATTCTCAGTGTCTATCAAAATTAAACTTGCCTAGTTAGCTAAATTAAAGACTATTAACCCACACCTTCATGAGGGAAAAAACCTGAGGTTAGCTCATGTGTGCACCAACTCACAACCAGTCTTGAATCATTTTCTTAATCTAAATAAACCCTTTCTTGTAATAGACAGTGCAGGAGAACAAAAGTACACCGAATGGAAAAAGAACAATGATACTGTTTGATGAGACTGGGTGTCAAGAAGAACTGCAAGCAAGAACTGTTTCTCACAAGAGAAAGTTTATTATTGCATATTGGGTTTTTACGGGTTCCCTGGTTTATGAGTTTATAGTTGTAAAGCTGAATATTCTTATTTGTATGCTGTACAAAATGGAGTTTCTTCTTCTCCCTCATGTTATCCCTGCTCCCTGATTGGCTAAATTTTGCTGCAGTGGAGTCTTCCCCGTATGTTTATCTCCACCCTCCTTTACCCTTTATGGTTGTAATCCTCCCCTGTTCATCCTTTTATGTTATGCTCCTCCCAAGTTCAGCCCCTCTTCCAGAATGTTCCATGCTCTACTGTATATAAGCTAGCACCATTTTAATAAACTTGCCACTCTGTCTTACCCCTAACTCGGAGCATGCCTCTCCTTCTCAACCCCCAAAGGATTTCGTCAAGACAGCAGTAGAATGGAAATTAGCTTTAATATATCTAAATTTATTTGAAAATTTATTTTGAGAGAAATAGAGTTGCTTTTAAGAGTTCTTATTGTCAGTGAACAGTGGTGCAAAATTAAATCCTCATAAATAAAAAACCCATCATAATTCAGTGTACTTGAATATGCCAACTTTTATTTGCTGATAGTTGGATAGGAAATACTTTAAGACATTATAAAAAAAAATATCTAGAAACTTACATTCCATATAAAGAAATTGACGAATGAAATGGAGTATCATCCTACTTGCTGGCCGCAGTTCTTTATATAATAAAATTCCTTGTAGGCAATACCTTCAGAGTATTAATGTCAGAGCGGAACCACCGGCAAGTTAACAATTCACAGAAATAAGTATGTGTCCAGACATTGGAATCCACAGTTATTTGAAAAGCTTATTAACTTCCTTGATGAAGAAATAATTTCATCACTGTGTTAGTTTTTAATTTATAGAAACAAAGTGGGTTTGTAATGCCAGGTAAGTCTGTAGATGCAACAGCCTTTTTAAAGTCTGTAGACTTCCCCTTGATTGGAGTGTTTTCTTTGCCCATCCAATTTCTGTGCTTCATTTTAATAATGAGTGATAAATGATAGCAGCAATGACAATGAAAATAATAATGGAATTTAATAAAAATACAATGTCTCTCTTCACAAAAACATTGGAAAGCAAGTGCATTCAGTGAACAAACACAGTCTGATACTCTGTTTTATATCACATGTTTTAAATACGCCTGAATCCTTGTGACATTGGGGAGCTTCAACAAAGGATGGGTCTCAAAAAGACAAGCAGGATGATTGGCTGTGTGCCTGTCTTTATAGCTGATGTTAATAGGCTGTACGGGTACAAAGGTCTATGAGAACAGCATTTTAAATGCCCCTGCTGAGCAGATCCTTGCAGAAACCAAAGTGTACCAGCAATCCATTGTGATCCTGCTGTGGTCTAATTTCAGAAAAACACTTACAGTAAGTTTAATGATGACTCCATCATTACTGTTTAAAATGTTGGATTTGCTGGTTTCAAACACATTATTTGGATTATCATTGTCATCATTACAAAGGATTCAAAATCAGACCTTAGACTGAGTAATCCTGTACAGTTCCAGGGAAGATGTGGCTGATGAATCTGTGTCTTATTATTCTATAGCTGTGGGCATTGATATTTCCTCTTGTGCCCATGCAACCACCCTTTTTTTTCTTTTATATATAGTTAGGTTAGACTGCCATAGTAGAAAATTAAGCCAACTATCTTGGGTTTAGGAAAGGCAGAGGCTGTTTTCACTAATTCAGACCAAAAGAATGTATTTTCTGCAGTAGCAGAAGGGTAAACTACTTAGCCTAGAACCCTAGAACTTGGTCTTTTATAAAGTTTAGTAGAGTTTTCCTTTATGTGAAATGTTTGGGTTTGTAGTACCTCTAACAGCATTTAAGCCCTAAATGAGCATCATTTAAGCAGGACCTCTTGCAGCTCAGTGATAACTCCATTCGTGAACCCTCCTTAATCATTGCAGCCTTTCTGCAAGTGAAGGAGTGAGAGAAACTTCACTGTGATTGACATCAAGAAGGGATCATCTCCCTGGGGCAGTGACTGAGGGTGACTCACTGTCATGCTTCCCTACTGGACTGCAAATATGTAGAATAATGGAGCTCTGTGAGAGAAGAGACTTTCTGGCAGTGTGTTACTTGTGTCAAGCCACATGGATTTCAGATTTTTTTGGGTCACCTTACAGTAGTATCTCTGAACCAGCAAACCCTGGTGGAAAAAGAATTATTCCAGTGATGTGACCCTCTTTTATGTAATGAGTTCCTTTAATAACAATCATAACATGAAGCATGTAACATAAAAAAAGGTCTGTATTAGAGTCATGCTGACTTCTTGTGGAATCATGTAAACACAGGAACATATGAGAGAGTGGGCAACTTCATTACACAGAACTTGGTTCTTGGCAGTTGTATCAAATTAGGGAGTATGTTGTTTCTGGGGCTGCCATTTCAGAGACATTTATTGCCATATAATAACCTGCACAAGAAATGAAACCTTTCTGTGGCTTGGCTGCTGTAGCTACTATTGAACCACTGGTGGTGAAAAAATGATGAAACATTTTTTCTGAAATCATTTGGTTTTGTAATTATACAAAATTATAGTGATTTCATAGCCTTGCTTTAGAGTCAAAGATTAATTAATTGATTTTGTTTTATTGGGATATATTGTAATGCTTTATCCTATATGAGTAATACATTATAATAGAAGTAAAGATATCCCTTAGAATTAAAATATTTCTGAACATTCTTTGTTTATTTTTGTTGTTTCAGATTTTTTATAATATAAGTAAATTATGGATAGCTTAGGAGATTTAACTGTTATTTTATTCTTAGTTTAGAACTTGGGAGTGAAGGATTCTCATCTAACTTTAAGGGTCAACTAAGTCCCCTAAATAGCTGATGAGAAGAGAGGGAGACCTGCTGAAGCCTTATCTTAGAAAATGTATGTCAGTGTAAGTGGGAACCATTATCCCTGACAGCTGCCTGTCTGTCTTTTGCCTTCGAGGGCTGTGTGGGGAGTAGATGTCTGCTCAACTACCTTGAGCAACATCTTAAGCTGAGGTTCGAATCCCTTTCCAAATGTACAAAAATCAGGGACCAGTTTAAAAAGTGCAGATTAAAAAAAAACTAAGAAATACTGCCTGAGGTTTTTTTTTGTTGTTTGGGGTTCTTTTTTTTTCATTTGTTTGTTTGTTTTGTTTTCTCCTGAATGCATGGAGTTTATTTTTCCAATGTTTCTTAGAAGTCTCATGGGGTAGAAACTTTTCAAAATTAAACCTGAGGGGTGCAATATCATCACAAACATGAGAGGCTAAGTTTTTAAGAAAAAGATATTAAATATTCCATGAATCATGCCTATACTGTGAAGACTGCCCATACTTATAGGCAGAGACGGCTTTTGATTGACCATGTAACTGTGACCTGTTATTTTTTTGATCATTGCTACCATTCTTACTGATAGTGGTCGTGTTCTCATTGCTAGTAGTAACACATGATTGCATACCTTGTTAAGTTCAAGGGCAGTTGGACTTTTTTTTTTTGACTGATTTTGCAGGAACAAAAATACCCTTCATGTGAGAAGATTTTTGTTTGTTTCTTAGTTGATTGTGGAATTTTTTTTCTTGGTCAAGCCTTGTGTTAGGACTGAAAAATATCTATTCTGCCATCTTGAAAGGCTTAGTAGAGCTGTAATGTAAGAAATTAACTTTATTTATAACTTATCAGGATTGGTGTATAAAAAATGTTGCCTCTTGTCCATGCATAACTGAATCTAAAGGGAATTAGGCAATAAATAGGTACATTAAATAAATTTGCAGTATAGTATGCAAAGCAGTTGAACCAACCGATATGCAGCTTGAAGGCCTGGCTGAAAATATTACTAAAACATCTCTGAAGGTGTTTTTGGACTTAAAAAGTATTGTGAGGAGATAGTCAGTACTAATATCGAGAACTTATGTCACTGTTGATGAATTATATTTTACAACATTAATTTATAATTTATGACATTATTTTTAATAATGCATGTCTTGGAAAAGCTACTTCTTTAAAAACAAAATAACAGTAGTAAAGTTCATATTCAGTGTTGTCACTGGAGCAGAAGGTCTAGTCCAGGTTAACTTCTACTCAGGAAATATTCTTCAGGGAATAGCGCTTTATCTTGACCTCCTTACCATTATGGTTTTTTACCGTTTCCTCTGTTCTTGTGGAAAGCTGTGAAACAAGCTACCTGGCTGTGTCAGTTTTGACACTCATTTATGATCGGAACTGGCAGAGGAAAAGTCTAGTGTCCTTTTTCTGATCTATGCAACTTGAGGTGACACTGAATTTGTCATTGATTTCTTCCTGTGGTGGATGTTGCATACTGGAGTAACAACTGTCCAGAACAGGAATGCTCCACAATTTCACTTGAGTTGTACCTTGAGGAAGTCACCAAAGTTAGAACAGATATGAGACTGCTCTGAGGGATTTTTCCTCAAAATTACATACCTCCAGTGGCAAGGCTTTGTAAGAAAATTTTCACACACAACCTAATAAACTTTGTCCTGTAGATTTTATGAGGTGAAAGGGCAATCCAAGTCCAAATGTTGTATACCTCTGACACTTTCCCCTCCCCACCCCCTCAAATAACCTTAGTGATTGGTGACTTGAATCATTAAAAGAGAGTTGGCAAGTGAAATAAAGTCAAATAACATCATGTATGTGTAAAAGAGAAATAAAAAATGGGCCAAATGAGTGTTCTTGATGTAGTTTTCCTGTCCTTACTCAGAAGGAAAAGTGGCTTTTGCCAAGAAATATTTAGTAATCAGGAGGATATAGAAGACCTGAAGGGTCTTTTGTTATCCTTTTTTATGGCTCTTTATGTAACGTGCAAAGAGCTCATTTGGTAGTGGTTATGCTACACTAATTTTTGTTTATTTCTGGAGATGTAGGCAAGGTTGCTGATTTTTTTAATACTGCTGTGGTTGTCTTTCTTGCTCTGCTAACCTTTAAATCTTTATTCCCTGATGACACTCTATGTAGAACATGAAATTCATGACTTAATATGTTTTCATATCCTCTTTTTGCCATTGAACTCGGAAACAAAATTAATGATTTTTATCCTTTAATATTTCATTTTCCTGTAGAAATTACATTGGCAGAATTTTGCAGAGGGTTTCTCTACTTCCAGGGTTGAAATTTGCTGTTTCCCTGAATGAAAATGAATTTGTTTTCCTTGATCTGTTTGCAAAAAACAAATAAAGAAGGGGATGTTAAATATGAACATGCACACACAACTTCCACTCTTAATAATTAAGACATGAGTGTATGGATTGTTTCACATGGTAATGGATTAAATTAAGAATTTAGCTGTGAAATGTAAATAATTTCTTCTACTTAGGTGTTTGTACAGAGGCTCTACAGCATTGCAAACAAGTGAAAAGGAATTAAAAAAAAAAGCTTTTAAAATAACAGTAGCCTGCTTTTGTAGAGTGCAATTCTACTCAAAGAACTTTAAAAAATAAAATTTGCAGTTGCAAGGAGTGCACGTCACAGCTGAGAAGCTACATAAATACAGTTTCAACCCATTTTTCCACTCTTATTGAGTGGAAATAAATTGCTCTGGGAAAGCCAGTTCCTTAGGAGAAAGCTGCAGAAAAAGCAGCTGCATGACCACAGTCCCAATACTATTGTGGTGCAGTAGGCTGGCAGTATCAGAAGCATTTCATACCACCGCAGATTTTGTGCAGTGAGGACCTGTTTGGGAGCCAGTAGGTCATATTTATAGCACTTGTGCAACTGGCTTTTTGTAGAAAGATGTCCAGTCTCAACCATTTAGAGTACTGGCATTGCTTCATCAGTCAAGCTGTTTGGTTCGCAGTGTGTACAGCAATGCAAGATTGAAATGAAGAATGCCTTTTCCAGCTGAAGCTGGGAAATGTCAGTCTTCTAGCCAAGCTGCTCTGGAAGCTGCTCTGCTGGACACAGTAGTACAGTGCACACCAGCACTGCTTTTTATTTTTTCTTGCTAAGAATGTTACAGGAGAGTCACTAGTGTTTAGAAAATCAGTATGAAAATATGGGCCAGTCTTGCCATTGGATGGTCTGGTGGACTGTACTGTGTGATTCTGAATTCATAAGATGAATGCCACTAATGCCTTGCCTTACCTGCAGCACAGAAATACAGTAAAATGTATGTATTTATTTGCTCTGCTTGTTTATGTCCAATATGTGCTATTGTGCAAGTTGTAGCATGGCCTGGTGCTACCTGATGTATGTTATTTAAGAAAAGCATAGTTTGGATTGCTATCTATATATTTCTCTTAGGTAGAAGCTCTCTTGGATTTCCACCCACTCCCCACCTCTCTCCAGTAGTATATTTTCACTGTGCATTTCAAACAGTGATGAACTGTAGGTCTGATTACTCCACACAGGCTGTGTCCCTTCAGAATGTATTATCTCAACAGGGACTCAAGTGAAAAGAAAGCTATTTCCTTGTTTTCTAGCAATAAGTCAATGGACTCTTAAGAAGACAAGCTTTGCCACAGATGCAATTCTTAGGCTATGAGCAAGCAGAAGATAAAAGAGATCAAAAGCTTCAGATTCTGGTAAGGGGGAAAAAGCTGCTGTTAGCAAGGGGCCAAAAGCTATAGCAACACAACCATTCTCTAAGAAGGGAAAACTTAAAAGGGACTTTAAAAATGTGTATCAAACAAAATCTAGTGTATGTTCTCTGTGGACAAAGGAGTATATGCAGGCTCACCACTTTCTATCTCTCAGTCAAAAGTAAACAAAAATCTTGTTTGATTGGTCTCTTTTGTATTCTCCTGGTTACAGAGAAGACAGCGGGGGGGAAAGGAGCAGCTTAGGAGCTGGAAGGACTGTGCTCAGCAAAACTTTTATTGTTCAGGGAGCTGAGTTTTAACTACTGGATTGAATTAGTATATAAAATATAGCTTTGTAACATGTTTTATTAGAGAATTATATTTCACTTGATCACAGTTCTCTTTTTAAGGATTCACAGCTTCTGCTGACCTAAACAACAACTGAATTTGAGGGAGACCACTAAATTATCCCTGGCACTAAAGCACCTTTCAGGCTGTCATTTGAAGTATCTCGTATTTCTTTCTTGCTGTACACAAAAGCATTTACTGCATAGGACTTTGAGGTTTGTTACATTAGCAAACACATTAAATTCTGAAGATGAAATCCATCTTCCTAAAAATTTAAAAGTAATTATGTAAGTCATTTACATTTAGATATGTAATCATGTATAATTTGTGAGTCTTTATAGTCTTCTGTGTCTTTTGTACAAGAGCTGTTACATATGCCCAGGAGATGCAGTTCTCATGACTGGAATATATGCTGGATTTCAGAGATACCATTTCTCACACTTTTCTTCTAGGCCTCATTAGGAATAAAATATTGTAACGCAATTGACAACATAGAAGAATTATGTGGTGTGATATTTTGTTTGCCCAAATTTTAGTGACAGTCTTGTTTTTTTGCAGGGAAGTGTTGCCAGACCATTTTCCAATTTGTACAAGCAAATGGGGAAACTACTGTGCCTCTGAGGTCCTAAATTTGGAGGGAAAATTCTTCTCAATTAACTGTCATTTCCCATTGAGAGAAAACACTTCCCAGTTAATCTCAGAGTTTATGCAATGGTTGCTGACTCTGGAAAGAAATTCAGTCTCCATGATAGATATATGAGAATATTTTCAGAGGTTTTGCAAGAACATCTGCTTGTTGTGCACAGAATGGGAGAGATAGCAAGCTGTAAAATATTATGAATCTAAACCCATTACACATTTTTTCTTTCCTTTACCTGAACTGGGTTTGGTGATGCTGCAATTTTTTGTGTAATTTTCCTGACGTGAAGTATTTTATCATGATGCATCTTCTGAAACACTTGTCAAGCCTATGCATGTTCAGATATTCAAGGATGTGAGTCAAATTTGGTAAATAGATATAACAATTTTTTTTTCACCCTCAAGTATACATGTGTCTACCTAAAACAGCTCACGTTTTTATATGAGACTGTCTCTATCAGATCACAAAATATTTTGTTGATCAAAGGTTCAGCATTAATAGAATGATGAAATGAAAATGACAAAGCCCTAAATGTTTTTCTGGTTTGATTTTTTTGTTTTGTTTTGCCTATTTCGTTCCAGTCAAATGACACTGGACAAATTAGGATGCTGCTTGAGATCCTTTTTTATTATTTCAGATGTGACATACTTCATGTTGTAATACTACAATCCTGAATGATTCCTTAAGCCTTCAGAAACATAGCCAGACCTTTTATAAATCATTAACAAAGACTCTTACATCATCATCAGGGAAAGTGATCTTTTTTTTCCTGTTCTGATATCTGTATGTCTTCTATAGCAGTAATCCTTTAATAAAAATGCAATAGCTTGGTTAAGTAATACAGGGCACATAACAGCATTCCTGGTTTATCTGTCTGTTTAGCCTTATTGATCTAATTACAGATTAATTATCCACATGAGTGCACTGGTCTTCTATACAGTATGTGGAGTCATTTAAATCTGCATTCCTCTAAAACCTTTGCAGCAAAAAAAAAATGCTCATGAGTCAAATGTCTCACTGGCATTCATGGTCCAGAAATTCTTAAGTTCATTAATTACCTTGGCTCAGGATCCCTTGTGGAGCAATTTCTTTACAGTGATCAGCAAACAGTGCCCTGTATTAATCCTGCGTTAGCAAATGGACTAACTTGGGAATTGGAGTCTTAGACTTTCCAACCTGTATCTTAGGCTTCAGAGTGTGCAATATGCCAGATTGAGATGTTGAACTTGCAATGTCCTCCAAGTTTCACATTACTTTAACATCATCTGGATATAAATATACAGCATGCACCCTTCCTTAGTTAGCAGTACAAGAGAAGGTCTGTTTTATTTTAATCAGCCTAATATTTGTTTCAATCTCTCTTGTATGCATTTTGGGGTATGGTACTGGACATAATTAGTTGGAGCAGCCCAAAACAGAGCTAGGGACTGGAATAACAGTTAAGCAATGTAGATGGTCGAGTCTCATGCCTGGTCTCCCTCCCTAGCTCGCCTTTATTTAGAAGTATACCTCTATCCCTTGAAGTGTTTTACAATGTGATGAATGTCTTTCTTGAGGGTCTCTTATGGTTGAAGTTAGGAATTTGCTGAAAAGATAGCTGTTAAGAAGCTTTAATAATTTATGTATTAAATCAGTCTAAATAAGTGGTGTGGTCCTTTCTAACTTTAATGTGTTTGAGTGTACTGACTGAGCTGTCAGCAAAGCATTCTCAATAATAAGGATACTTTATATTTCTCTCGGAAAGTTTAAGAATCCCCAACTGGTCCGCTTTCTTTCATATAGCTATAGAATTAGTGTTTTGCCCATGGGGTTATAAAATTGCATATGATTATCCTTGGCTTGTGCACACTTTTCCTGCTGGGCTGTACTACCTCCTAGATGCATTCAATGTTAACTGTTGTGAGGATATAGACTGTAGCTAAAGAAACAGGAATATTTGTCCTCTGTTTCCTCCAGTAGTTAAGTATTGCAGATGTTCTTCCTTTTCTTGCTTTTTGTTCAAGTCTTCAATTCACCACTGTTTTCATCAGCTGTGCAGTTTGCTAGCCTATTCTATGTCTTATCTTTAATGTCCAAAGGCATTGTTTAACTTTTAGTACAGTTCCTGGGTTGTTACAATGCTACCGTTTGTATTTGCCAGGCTGGAGAGTTTCATATCTGTGGCTTAAATCGTGTAATGACTTATACACGCCTTTTATACAGTGGAAATTCTTGCAGTTTCAGTGGAAACAGTCACAGGGTACTAATTTTATGGAGTGACAAAATGTTGGTAAAAGTCTGCCAATAAGCAGCGTTTTTCATAAAGAGACAATATATTTTTCAAAAGCTGTAGTTTCAAATGCTAGAGGCACTTCTATCCTACTGTTTTTCTTTTCTTTATCTGCAATTGTGTGTTTTTAATCCAATATATGGCTACTCCTCTGGGTGGCCGTTTTTGAAACACTGCAGTGGGTTTCTGGTGAGGTAGACAGGGAGTAAGCCTAACCAGATGGAGAAGACTGTAGTTGTGTCACTGGTTTGAGAAGGTCCAGGGCCAAGCCCCTGAACTTTGATGGCTCATTGAAATGCTGCTCTTCTTCCTGCCCTTTGCCATTTATCAGCTGCATGTTCTCTAATGTTCTTACCATTTTGTGCTGTGAACTGAGTGAGTACCCAGAGTGTGGGTAAGTGGCTAATGTAATTGTTGCCAAGAAAACTGTAAGTCCCAATCTTTCCTCTGTATTCTTTTGTACCCCTGCTCTGATTTCTAGCCATATGTTTCCACCCCTTCCCCTGTGTCAGCTTTTGCAGTAAGACAAATTCGTCTTACTAGTCTGGCAGGAAGCTAGTCAGGTTTTCTTCTGCTGTATTTCTCTGCCAGATTAGTAAAATGCACTGGCTTGCCAAAGGATCTGATGACAGCTTACTTTCCATACTGACAACTGTCTGAGAAAAGAGCTCTGACAAACTGCACACCATCTCTGAAGCAAGCTTCCCCACAGCCCAACCTCTCCCAAGAGCCCCTGAGCTTAATTTTGGGGAAAACTCGCTGGATGTAACTAAAGTCCAAACACAAGTCTGCAGCTTTGAGAGTGCCATTTTCCCACTGGAATTTCCCTTGTGGGCAGTTATATAATCAGAAAAAGAGGTCTCATTCATCTTGATTTGAAGAGCAGCCCCAAGGGACTTGGGTCCTTAGTACAGTTCTGTGCTGCTTAAAGCCAAGGACTGTAGGTGCTACAACACCTTTAATTTAGGGAATATCTTTGGAGGGTCTTTGAAGAGGAGGGTTTTTGTAACATTGGTAGTTTTTGCTGGAGTCTGGTGTAGTGCAAAACAACACAGGCCTGACTCTGGGTGGGCCTGATTTTAGAGTAGAGGTTGCTTGGAGGAAGGGATTGTCCTGTCTACTGCTACATGTTTTCAAGAAAACTAAGGACATCGAGGATATTGTTTGGGGGCTGGCAGTGAATGCCTCTTCTTCAGCGGTGACAGGAATAAGGCAGGCAATATATTTGCTCCAGAAAAAAACTACCAAACACAACAGGATTTTTTAATTGTTATTATTATTACATTGAAGGAAGTAACATCATTCATTTTATATTTGTCTTCTTATAGAAATTCCTAGGGAACTGGGATTCTCCATCATTAACTCAATTTTCAGCCCCCAACATGCATGCATATGGTTCTATCCCTTATTCGCTCCAGACTAAAGAGCTATGTTTCTGCATGCTGCTGTGATCTGATCTATTCATACTGATCCAGAGCAGGGTCATGACTGGGTATGGGGCACCTATGTTCTTAAACTCATGAATGAGAAATTATTAGAGAAGGCACACCATCCTCTCCAAGCTGTCTTTAGACAAGATGAATTTGCAAGTGGGAGAAGACTGAGCCTGTAGGGTGCCTTCTTGCTGCCCACTCCCGTGTTGGCACATGAACAAATACGATCTATGAGTAAGGAACCCAGATCATGGCTGAAGTTTCCTCCTTTTGTTGAGAAGTGCTGGCAGTTGCTGATATGAGTCAGACAGGGAATTTTGTTTTGGTCCTTGGGCATGCCGGGTTGCTGTCATGCAGGTGCAGGAGATAGGATAGGACCAGCCTGAGAAAATCTTGCTGGCTCAGGACTAGTGTATAAGTACTCTCCCTCAGGGTGTACTGACCTAGGTGTGCTCTTCCCACTGTGGTCTGAAGACGCTCCAAGAGCCTGAAGTGGAAATAGTCTACCCCATTGTGGTGCCATAACTGAGACCTTGTACAGGAATAAATCTGCCATGGAAATGGCCAAAGAGAATGAAAAATACATTCCTGAAAGAGAAATTTTCTGGCTTTGAAGGAAATTATTTCTTAGAAACTTTCATATGAGATGTTTTGTAATACCCCACAGACAATGTGGATTGAATGAAGGTTGCCTAGCTGAGAAGTTTCAGGCAATCAAATTCCAGAGTTTCAGTATATTTTCCCTGGCAAGTCACCAAACTGACAGCCCAAGTTTGAATCCTGGGAAATGACTATTTTAACAGAAAAACTCATTTTGCCTCTAGTGTGAGGAAGAAACTTTCCTAAATGCTGAAAGCAGTATTCTGGTTTCCTACTCTGGGTGGAATGAAACCTCTTTAAAATAAAACTAATAGAGTTTTCATTTGAATATCATGCCATAAGTATCTTGAAACTTCAGATAAACATCTTGCCTCACATCTTATTTGTAACCCAAAAAGGCCACCAATTCTCATCAGAGCAAGCTTGCCATTCTTCTAATATTAGGTGACATCAGCTTTTGGAACAGAACTAACTTATAGAGAAAAAAAAAAAAAGATTTATTGTTTTGCAGCAGTACAGCCTTTTTATTTTCTTTTGTTAATTTATCAGCAAAGCTCCCATTGTTTTTTTGCTGATGATAAATTACACTTTTTTATGGAGTGCCGAGTCATAGTAATTTCCTTGTTCCAATTTCATTAACTTCCTGGTAGTATTGTCTGAAGAAACCAGATGCTGATGTGTAATCCAACTGTTTCCCTAGTATGTGGGAAGCAGTAAACTTTTTGTTTATCTCGTAAACAGTACTGGCTATATATCTTTGCCCATTTCTTTCCCATGGTCAGATTAAGACTGGCTTATACCGTATTCTTATTGGCACCACATAGTGCCTAGAAACAGGGACAAAAACATCCCAGACCTATGTCATTAGTCTGGGCCACAGAAGTTGAGTGACTTGTTTTGTTTTTAAATCTGTCTGGGTTATGTTATTTTTACATATAATGTATAAATGAACAGTCTCTGAAAAGGTGGAACTTCACAGTTAATCATAACATTAAATATAATTTTATAGAACCTTACCCAGAATCTTTTGCTGAAGGTTAAGCTTAACATCTAAAACCAATGAAAAAATAATAAACAATATAGAAGAGAGACATTTTCTCAGTCCTCACAAAACACAGCAATTGCAAAGCCGAAAATAACAAGATTTTTAAGTGTTGTAAGAAATAATTAATTTGGTTCTATTACAAATATTTACTGTTATAAAAGTGATTTTGCTAAGTATCAACCTGAATTTGAGTACATATCTGGATTTTGTATAAAATCTGTAAAATACTTTTGAAGATTAATGCTTTTGGTTTTGAACATGTCTTTCAAAAAGTTTCATTAGCATTTTTGGTCTAGTCTCAAAAGGGTTTGAAGTCTTGAATTACTGTTTTTATTGGTATAGCCAGTAATATCAGAACCATAATTAATCACCTATGAATCACATTTGTAAATTCCTTGGATATTTTGGGATGAAGTATCTTTATTTTTCCTTAATATTAGTTCAAAATACAGCAGAATCTGACACACTGTTCAAATTATTCTGTCAAAATTGGATATTTATATATATATATATTATATCCAAACAGCAAATATGAGCAACTATTGCAGTAAGATGTGTTTTCATTTTCTAAGTGTTGAAAGGGTTACTTGAACAGAGAGCAGGGCTGGGGAGGGGGGACATCAGTGCATCCTGGTTTGGAATGTCTTTGCTTTATATCCTTTGAGACAGGCTTTATGAAAGACCACACTCATAAAAGTTTGACAGTGTTACTTTCATTGAGAGGTACTCACTTGAGCATTCTTGACCTGACAAATTGAAGGTTTTTTGTGTTTTGTTTGGTTTTGTGTTTGGTTTTTGTTTTGGTTTGGTTTTTTGTTTGGTTTTGGGGTGGTTTTTTTGTTTGTTTGTTTGGGTTTTTTTTTATTTTTAATTTTTACACATGCTAGTGATTTTTGGAAATAGATCAGAACAACTTGAATTTAAACACTTGAATTATATTTGCAGGGCCGACATTATCTTATTCTGTAACTGTTGAGTGCCCCTTTATTTTAACTGGCTCAAAAATAGGCAGTCTAATCTTTGCTTACATGATCAGATTGAGATTGACATTCAGGCTGATTTTTACAGAGTGTAGCACATTTATAGTGTTTCTTTTAGATGCAATAAGATTTGTGAAGTTGGCTGCAACTATATATAACTCTGTATGTATGTAGTATAACCGCTTGCAGATCTAAGTCCACTGCTGAAGCTTAGGGACTGAAACTCTCCCCTTTTTGGGTGCCCAGGTATGTGGTGGGCCAGAATTGGACACCTAGTATTCCTGTAGAGTGTGCAGGGAGATTCAAGTATCTTAGGAAGACAGCTGTACTTATGCAGTAAGGTTTCTATCACTGGCAATGTGGAAAAGGAGCAGGAGGGAAGGGGGAGAATCATCAACTACATCAAAGGCCACTTTGGAGAATGTAAGTGTACTTTGGTGCTTAGGAGTTCCCAATTGTTTAAACGTAGCCATTGAGTCTACATGGCTTTACAAGGGGTTTCCAGAGCTATGAATTGGAAGACAGTGAGTACAGTGATATATTAAAAAACCTTTATTCTCTATTGCATGTTTCTGAGCTCTTGGTAAGAGCCTCCAATATGAAAGTGCTATTTTGTATCCAGACCTTTGCATAGGCCTATATTTTGTCTTAGATGCCTGCATCCTCCCTAGTTTTATCTACAAAGTACTGTAGAAACACTGGAACTGGTTTCTCCAAAAGGTAAGTTAGTCTGGCTGGAGTATGCCCATAACACAATTATACTTTCTTGATTAATTTGAATAGTTTATTTAGAGTTAGCTGTCTTTAGGTGGAACTGAGCCATAGAGCTATTCTGCTCTGTCTAGAAATCTAGAGATTGGAAGCAACCAGAGCAATGCCAAAATAGCTATTATTGTGCAAGTTCAGAATGTATGCTTGTGAAGTATTTATTAGTTTGGTTCGTAAACTGTGTGCCAGAATGAGCGTAGCCAATGGAACTTTTTACTATGGTTTCATTTTGTTTCAACAATGAATAATAACCAAAGACACTGGACTTAAACTTTTAATAATGCTTTGGTTGGATTTTTCATTTATAGAATCTATTTATAGGTAAAAAAAAGCTTTTGTGTCTTGTAAAAGTAGTAGTCATGAATATCAGTTATATGAAGTGATGTTTCTATTTAGTTGCAGCTATTTTTATCAGTATTATACACTTATTTTCAGTGCATTTGGTAAAAAAATGTAAGATATTGTTTTAAAAGAAACAACTGGACATGGCACTTAGTGCTATGGTTTAGTTGTTGAGGTGGTGTTTGGTCAAAGGTTAGACCTGATCTTGGAGGTCTTTCCTAACCTTAATGATTCTATGATTATATAACAACAGAGATGAAAATACTGTAAGTGTGATAGTAAACATTTTACTGGAAGAAAAATGGACATTATTTGTATTAAAAATAGTTGCAACATTAGATGCAGCCCTTTCAATTTTCCTATTAGGAGGTAAAATTAGAAGGTTCATGTACTGTAATTTCTAATCTGTTGATATTTTTCCCCAAAATTGATTAACATTAACTGAATCAGACCTTGTTCTTCTAATCAGATTAACATTGCAGGTATTTTTAAAATTTCTAATGGTGGGAGAGCTGATATCCACTTGCCATCTAATTTTTTAAAGTTTTTAAATATCAAATTGTATTATGAAAATAATAACTGAAAACATTAAACAATTTATTAAAATCTTCCTACAGCTTCTGCTTAACAGTTCACTCCTATAGGAATTTATTTAAAAATTTATAGTCTTCATTCAAAGTTGCTTCACAAATTGGATGTCTTTAAAGCCAGTGGAACTGCAAATCTGAGTGTTTTCAAAATATTTGTATGTAAGAAAACCCTCCTGCCTATAGGAAAATTGTCACACTGACTGTAAAAAATTATGGTTTTGACAAAAAGAACAAGTTCAATGTATGGAGTAAATGAGACATCTCCTAATTATCCTTTTCATTGAATGCCAAAGTAGGAAGTAATTCAGGCATGTTAGTTTGAAAAGATTTATTACAATCTCTCTCTTTTTTTCAGTATTATTATATCCTTGAGCACCTGAAGCTGTATGCTGCTGTCTCATCTGATGTGACGGTGGAGTTTAGCATCTCTTCCAATGCTTGTGATGAGCACAGAGGGAAGTAAGGTGGTTGGAGCCTCATCCTTGTGAGGGAACAAAGTGTGGGGGAGCTGAAAGGGATGATGGAGACAGCACTGGATTAAATGCATAAATCTCCTGAAAGTTTTGAATGCACACAATGCAAAGACAACTTTTTTTTTTTTCTTCTGTTCGCTGGTCATACCAGAATAGATTAAAAGGAAAAATAGAGTTACCTTGTATTTCCCTGTTGGTTACTTTTTTTTTTTTTTTTCCTGCACAGAAAGCTGTTGTGCAAACAAAAGAGGATCAGATTAGAAGGTCATAATGGAACTGAGGAAAGGAGCTCAGAAAATGCCCCTCGCTGAAGAGCAGTGTTGTTAATTGCCTCTCCCACTATAAAATTCTGGTGTCTGAGGAATGCTGGAATAGCTATAAGTAGTGTTTTAATCTGTCTTCAAGCAGTGGGTGCCAGCAAGGATAGAAGACAGCCAGCAGTATATTTTTTTGTTTTTAGACTTTCTTTTTTGACACCAGCTGGCACTGAAGCACTTGATGTGTTTAACAGGCAGGAAGGATAGCTATAAAATGGTTTAAAATAAGTTTGAGGAGTACTGAAATCTGTGTAAAAACTAAACATATGAAAGATGTTTCTATATTTGATAGGAACTGTAGATGAAAAGCTGAGCATTTGTGACTGTTTAGAGGTTGAACATCCTGAATTTTGAGAATCTGAATCCCTGGCCAGATTTAACTGCAATCTGGAACAAAAATCTCTAGAAAATGTATGGTTGAGATTTCCAGAATTAACCCTTGGCAAAGCAAGTGCTGTTATATTTCTCACTGGATTGGAGACATGACTTATAGTTCTGCTTTGCTTGTTTTTTGTTAATCCTTCACTGCCCTTATACAAGTATGAAGTTTATTAATTATGTTTGTGGCTAAGATTAGTCCTTGCTTTGTTATGTCTTCAAATGCTGTGGAGGGTCTGTGCAAAATTACACACAGAGAAGGACTGGTTTGTTTAACAGTTTTTTGGGACTTTGCTGGTGTTCTGTGCTGCCTAGACTTTTCATTTTGGAACATGAGTATGAGAAGGTAGTTCCATAAATCTAAATAAAAGTTGTCTCAAGTGGATAGTCTGTCTTGGATGTCTTCTAGTCTGGTTTTTACATTTTGTCTGGCATTGAGGTTATTTGCATCTCTAATATAGTTAGCTGCAAATTTTGACCCTTGTACATATGCTAGATCTCTCAGCTGCTGATATGAGGAAAAATTAAATTTTTCCTTTGAGTGGTTTTCATATGTACACTTGCCTGCAAGTGTACAGGAGATTTACAAGATTGAACTTGGAGATATTTTGTTTGGCAGTACCATACAGCATGCATATACATAAACTGAGATTTACATTTGTGCCGAAATAAGACATGCCGGTGGTTCACATCAGAGGTGGTTCCAGATTTCTGTCCAAACCAACAGATTCACATCATGTTTTTCTGAAAATCACATCATCAAGTATAAAGCTGTCTCTCCATTTCTTGGGGAAAAAAATGTTGTTTTTTTTTTTTTTAAATGCAAGCACAATAAATTTTTATTCAGTCTGTCACCATAATTAAGAGGATCACATGTAAAACTTGTCAGAAAGACATGAAATGTATACAAATTTGATGGACTGAGAAAGCACTGCAATAAGATCTGGAGCAACATTGGCAGCTTAACTGAAAAGATTAATGTGTAACTGATATTTTGTTTTGCAGTAGCTGGGAGCAGTATATGAAACATCCTAATTTGTATAGGCAGCATTCATGAGAGAACATCAGCAGGTGCACAGGTAAGTAACTTTGTACTGTATATGGAGGGAAAGTTACTGGGTAGTGATGGGTAATCCTGTACTGTTAACTCATCAGCAGGAGATTTGAAATGTTATCCTACCTCTTATATTTCTCACAAAGTTCAAAATAAGCAATCACAAACTAAGTAATAGCTGAACAATTTTATGAATATGTGGAATAAACTATTAAAAAAGATAATAAAGACAAGTAAGTTATCCAGTCATCAGCATTTATGAGCATTACTTTTCTAAAGGAAAAAGTAAAGTATCAAGTACATTTTTAAAGTGCTTATGTTATCTGATTGTAATTTTTGGGTTCTTCTTCTAAGCATGACCTGATTTAAGTTGCATTAAAGACATTCAAATAAAAGCCATATTTAGGCAGTAAGTTATCCCCGCCCATTACTTTCATCTATTATGTAATAGTAATATTTTGGAACAAATAAGGGACTACCATCAGCTGTGCCCACAGAGCTGTAGATGTCACTCATTTTATGGGCTTGTAAGCATATGTGGTAAAAACCTGGCTGTGAATTTTCTTCCCCCTTTGGACTGTTTGCTGGTGAAAATGAGTGCTCTG
Organism: Sclerurus mexicanus; assembly: GCA_013396755.1. Classification (NCBI taxonomy): domain Eukaryota; kingdom Metazoa; phylum Chordata; class Aves; order Passeriformes; family Furnariidae; genus Sclerurus; species Sclerurus mexicanus. Next base: position 166,955 of record VWZF01005762.1, on the reverse strand, counting down.
AAAATTAACTGAAAAATAATTGAGGTTATTTTTAGGCATTCTTTCTTGAAGGCTTCTGGTTTTTTAAGCATTGAATGTTTTCCTGATATTACTGCAGAATTGCTTGTGATGTGTGAGAAAGGGGAAGACCTTATGTTTTAACCATTTATAACATACATTGCATGTTTATTGGCAGTGCTTTATGAGACTGCAGTCATCTTAGTCCCCGCTGGCAATGTCACTGTGGTGTCCTGTAAAAATCTACAACTGGTTTAGAATGAAGAATGTTGAAGACAGAATGTTTCTAGGGAGTTGAAACAATATGTTTATCAGAGGAGAGAAAGCAAGAGAACATGCTAGGCCTAAAAGCATGAAAATATGAAACTTGGCAAATGGAGTAAGACCTCTGTATGAAGTTTTAAGTAGTGGCATTTGGCACTATATATTTCAGAACTTCAGAGGAAACACAAAAAGAGAAAATTACCATTTTTTGACAAGGAGGGGAATTTAGAGTTTGAATTAACATTGCACTAAAGGAGGATAATAGGTGTGAATTGAAACTAATTGGTGTTTCAGATCATTGAGCTGCTTGAAAATAACATGTGTGGTGAGAACTGTAGAAGTTAAGTCTCTCTTAAATGCCTAATTAACCACAGTTCTGTCCTGCACAGAAGAGAAAAAAATGTTATGTCACTTACTGCTTTGTTTTCAACTGACTGATTTAAATGGACAGTCAGTCAAAAGATTTAGCTTCTGTGTGATAAAGTTCTCTTGATTAGGCCGATCCATTGGTTCAAGGAGGTGTGATGCCCTGAGTCATACAGCCGTAAGCATAAAGGTGGGCATAGCTACAATCAAAGTTGTCCAGAAAACAGTGTAAATCAGAAGGAGCAGGTGGTTGGCACAACTGATGAGCATTTTCAAGTATGTGGTTAATGTGAGTGCAAAAGTCCTGTATCTGAATGTCTAAATCAGCTCACATCCTGTGGCCTGATTTAAGCACACACATATGTGAGTTGGACAAAGATATTAAAAATTAGTTTTCACTGGAGAAATATCCATTAAAAAGCATGGAAAAACCTCACTGGAGAAATGTCTATTAAAAAGCATGAAAGAACCTCCCTTTGAAAAACAGCTGACAGATGATTAAACTTTTGTAAAATAAATCAGACAATTTGACATGTAAGATCCTTTGCTTTCCAACAAACTGTTGAGTTCACAGGCTGCAATCCACCAGAGAAAACAAAATGTGCAGAATAAACACTGTCTATAGCAGGTGGAGGTAATGCCTTATTATACATAAATGCTGTTTTGTGTTGTGTAACCTGGGGACAATTTAGCAGACAATTTTGTACTTAGAAAAATCATGGTTTATGCAGAAAAGGAGAACCACGGATAATGAATTGTCTACATCTGAAAATACCACACTAGATCTGAAACACATGTCCTACCACATTGTCTTATGATTTCAAAAGCAGAGGAAGGAAGAGAGATTATTAAATTTAATTTCACTCCCTCATATCACTTTAAAACAGATGTTTAAAACGAAAAACTTATCCCTTTTTTCCAGTGTTTATTCTTACATATTTTAGTACCAGTATTTTGTAACTCAAGACCAAACATACAAACTGTGACCCTTATTCTTGATGCAGCTGAGAAAGAACTATTGTAATTTTGTGCATGCAAGCCTCAGTTTAACTGTAAAAATAAATTAAAGTAAGATACTAAAACAAAATACACATAAAACACAACTACACTGTGAGAAGCATGGGTTGTATATGTGTACATGTATGTGGTACAGGTGTGGCTGGCTGGCTCCAGGGAATGCTGATCCCGGAGGTTTAGCTTCCCCAGTAGTTTTCTACCTTCAATTCCACACAATCAATTGCCCGTATTTCCAAGGAAATATGGGTTATCTGAGGTATGAATCATACTTTTAAGAATCCAGGAGTCATCTGCTATATTTTTTCAAGACCAAAGTACACAGAGTTATTTCTTGCACAGTTTAGGTGGTTGTAAGGTAAGGGAAGCCTACTTAAGTTTTCAGACTGCTGACATTTGTGCAAATGTGTCAGTTGTCTTCATATTCCTACAGAACTGGAAAGGGGGAAATTATGTCAATACTGAGGTAGGAGTATGGAGTCCAACAGCTTAGCTAGAATACTAGAGCCTATATCACTACATCACCAATAGATTACTGCAGTTCTGTGTTTCCAACTTTAAGATGAACAAGAAGAGGAAACAACTGGTTTTTCAGTGCAACATATTTTGCTGATTGCATCCAACTTCATAATTATCAGCAATACCAATTTCTCTTCCAAGTGATTTATAAATGCTGACTAATTTGTTCTCACAATTGTCACAACAATCTGGATTTTACTCTCTCAGACTAAAAAAATATCACTGAAGACAAGGAAACAAAGTCAGTCAAATACTAATCAAAGGATTCATTTCCTCTGTGAAGTCAGCCTCAAAATGGCATTAGATCACTTCTGGGCAGTCTTTATTTCCAGTGTAGGTCTAGTCATTAGGCACTTGTTCATTTGTTACTTTCTGTGAAGCTGGTTTCTCTGGAATCTTATTGCCAGAGGAGAGGAAATTAAAAGAAAAAAAAAAGAAAGTTTCTATTGTTACTGTAGCTGGTTTTGTAAGTTTACTTCAGTTTCATTTCCACCCTTTTCATTTAATGTTTTGCTCTGCATATATTGAGATGGAAATGTTTATGGAAAAGATCTTTTTTTAAAATTTATGGTTATCCTCTCAAGTATGGCATATGTAAGTATTATCCCAAAATTTTCAGTCAAGCACGTGTAAAATAGCTGTTCTTTTGTTCTCGGTAGCATCACAGGAAAAAAAAAAAAAGATGAGGGAAGTGAAGGAGACTGTGGAGTTATGCTCAGCTCAAGCTGTTAGCTCTCACAAAGATGACCCAGGGTACGCTCTCCTTCACAGCCAGGGACACTTGGGCTGTACTTATCAGAGGCAGAGGTTTCCCCACTGCTCTGTCCTGCAATAGCATGACTCTACAACCATCTGAAAGAACATTTTAGTGAGTTGGAGACTAGTCTCTTCTATCATGCCTACAGTGAAAGGACCAGAGAAAATGGCCTTAAGCTGAGGCAGGGGAAATTCAGATTAGATATTCAAAATCCTTTTTTCACTGTTAGTGTGGTCAGGAGTTGGAATAGGTTGCCGAGGGAGGTGCTGAAGTCACCATCCCTGAAGGTGTTTAAGAGGTGTCTGGATCTACCTCTGGGTGGTGTGGTTTGGTAGTTTAGGGGTTGCAGTGGTAGTGCTGGGTTGACAGTTGGACTTGAGGATCTTGAAGTGTCTTCCAGCCTTGATGATTCTATGACTTTCCCATCACCTGTTCCTATTATGGCTGGCTATTCCAGCTGAGCTTGTTCATGGGAGTGGCAGAAGACACTCTTTGTAAGCATAGCTGGTAACAGTGGACATGAAATGTGGCAGCAGTCCCCAAAGATCTTACCCCTTGGTACCAGATCAGTCTAATCCCCTTTGGTTAGTAAAGTCTCATGGGAATGTAGTGCAATGTATGATGACAATATTGAAACTCTCAGAGCTCTCAGTAACTTGGAGTGCTGTTCTGCTTCTGGGAGAAGTACTTTTTCCTCTGCCCTGCATGTGGTGTGAATTAATTCCATGAGTAGAGTTCCAAGCAAAAATAAGTACTTAAAAGCTTTTTTTCCTAGCAGATGATTTCAAAATGTGAAATATCTTCTGTGTGCATGTCCATTTGAATGCAATAGGAATGTTTAGTAATCCAATTTCCATTTTGCTTTAGTGCTTATTTAATAATCACAAAAACTTTTTAAGCATTTGCCTGAATTCAAATATTAAATGTTAGCGAGGATTTAATCTGAAAATAATTGTAAAAGCAGTTCTACTTTCATTTTCCTCTAACCTTGTTTTCACTTTGCACCTATCACATAGGAAAGCCCAAATGTTATTAGTAGTTATAATTTGTGAGAAGCTTATCTCTGAAGAACATTACATGGGCTCCAAAAATGTGACTTCCTATTTTCCACAGGACAAAGAGTTATACTCATTCACTGGGGCAAAAGATGGAAATGGCTATTAAATAGCAATGTTTCAAAGTTTTATAAACCTACTGTAAAAGATTCAAAGCAGCTAAAATTTTTCATGTTTAGAGTAGTTGTTCAGGACTTTAAAATGGAAAGTGCAATTTAATCAATGGCATGCTAATACAAATTAGCAGTTTTCAACCCTTCTTCCTGAAAAATGAGATATCCTTTAAAAATTCACTGAATTCTCCAGCACCTGCCACCTCTGAGACATTGTAGGTTATTGTCAAAAGATGACTGGAATACAGAGCCACTAAATATTTCATCTTAATGATAATGTGTGCTGCAGAAGGTTTGAACTTTATGTTGAGATTTGAATTGACTTTTGACAAAAGACATACTGGATTTTCTCCCCCCTCCTTTTTTTTTT
>VWZF01005762.1:51935-162479 GCA_013396755.1 Sclerurus mexicanus | reverse complement strand
TTTTTTTTTTTTTTTTTAGATTAACTTTGTGCCAGGAGCAAGGGTCAAAGCTAGCATTTAAATTCAGACTTTCCTCTACTTATTGCTAGTAAAATGGGGATATCAGGGGATTTATTTAGCTTTATTGGAATTTTTAAAAGTTGTCTGAATCACGTTAAATTAATTAGATGTGTTTTTAAAAAGATGGATGGGATAAATGTCAAAGTGTTGCAAGTCAGTTTTTTAAGTGAAGTATGCCCTCCTACACTGGTCAAAGGTAATTTTATCATCCCTAACACTTTGAAAGTTTTGTGTTGTACTTAGCCATGCACCCAGCTGTGTCCTACCCATCTACATGCATTTATTAGTCAGAGAATCAGCATTAAACACCAGTGACATAAGAGCCAAATGTCTATCATAGTCAAATGATCTGTAGTTCAATACAGTTCAAAATGTATTTCTTAATTTTTGTGACTGACTACTACACAAAACCAGGTATTTCCTGCAGGTCTAGAGTTGTTTCTTCTTTATTTTTTAAAGGAGTTTTTGAAAAAAAAGTTGTTCAAGCTTAACATGGGCAAGTCTCACCAAGTTCTCTCTCAAGAGCGTTTTACAGTCAAGAGTCCCATTGTCCAAAGTTGTTTCTGTGTAGGAAGCAGCAATTAATTTTTGTGAGGTAGAAAAAACAAAAAAAAGTTAAGGGAATCTTTTGGGCTGTAGGTATGTTTCCTGATACATATCTTTCCCCCCTCACCTGACCATTATTGTACACTTCCTACTGTTGAATTTAATTCTTACAAATATAAAAAGTACACGTACTTTATTTTTTTTTTAAGTTATAAAATTTTTTCAGAATGTCCTGATTAATCTTAAAACATACCAATCATAACTTACTACTCACATAGTTTTCCTTTTTGGAAGGATTGCCAGGAAAGTGGCCATGATTTCTATTTGCTCTTAAACATTGTTTTAAGGAGCAAGACCCTGCATTTGCCCCAAATAAGATGGTTAATTATGAGTGTTCTAAAGCATAACTATTTTCAGAAATTTGCCTAGTGAGTGATTTATAGCTTAACAGAATGGAAAAATTATACTGGTTTCTTGTATTATTGTAAAGCCTTAGTATTGTTAATTACTTTTTAATTCCTTGAGGTGGCTATTTGAGAACTTTTTGTAAGACTGATTCTGTTTGAAACAAAGAAATTACTTCAGAGGTTAAAGAAATGGCAATCCAATCAGTTGTACGCTCCATCTCATAGCTGCATCTTTTCAGAAACTAGAATATGCTTTACTGCTACTTCCTTCCATTATCCACATTGGTTTTGCACCAGTGAAATAGGATGAGATGGTTGTCACTTTTAGTGCCTTAACTACAGAAATGTTAACCCTCATGCAGTCACACTGAAGAACCCATAAGAGGAAAATGCATTCAACAACTCAGAAGTTTGAGCCTTGACCGCACCTTAATTAAAGCAGATGTCTAAGTTTTTGCTGTCTGGAGTGGTACAGGATGGTGCAGAAAGAGGAAGTTTGGGACTGAAGGATGATGTGAAGGTCTTTGAGAGGTAAACAGGAAATCCCAATCATGGAAAGAGAAGAGAAATGGGAAAAAGGAAGCCAAACAAACTTGGAAAGCACAAAATGCTGTTTGCTTTGCAATACTTCACTGAATGAAGCATGGAAGCTACAAATTTGCTTGATCAAGTCAGGAAAAAAGAATGGAGAGGATGTCAGAACACATAAGCTTCAGCAGATCAGTGGATGTGCAGCTGCTGCAATTAAGCTCTTTAAAGGGCATGTAAGCTGTAAAAGTTTGAAGTCAGAATTGTTTATTTTGCACACTCATTTACTGGGCTGGGATATGAACATGTATAGCACTGTACAAACAAGTGTATTTTCTCTCTTTGTTCCAACCATTGACATGAGTATTGCAGGTGCTGAATTCCTTCACTGCTCGGGGTCTGTGGGAACAGGGAGTGAGGGTCCTGCCTGTTCTCTGAGCAGTAGGAATGGAGTATTTCTTGCTGTCACCAGCACAGGGACAGAGACTACTAAGTTCTTCTCCACTTACATTAAGAGAAGACACTTCTAGCTCTCCTTGCTGTCTGTGTTACATACTATGCCCAATTGCAGAGCAAAGTATGCTGCTGTAATAACATACATCACAGTCTATTAGTTGGGTGTACACATATTATATTCAAATTGTCTTAATAACTTGAATCAATTCTGAAATTAACATAAAACTTTAAAGATGCATTTAAATCATTACTGTATGAATTTTATTGTTCAAGCCTAAGCAGTAGAAAGGAGATGGAGGAGGATGGCAGCACCAAGGTTAATGTCAAAGCTTCACTAAATGAACAGATTCTGATCTTCCAGATATTCCTCAGATGTTTCATTATAACCATTAACAGTAGTCCCATTGCTTTTCTCAGGGTCATTTGTGAGTTTGAAAGTACAGCAATGAAGCATAAAGTATCAGAATGAAAAATGGGAGAGGAAAAAATAGCAACCCCTTCTTTCAACCTTCTGGCAAATACGTATTTACTGTTGGATATATTGAGCACAGCACAAAAGTGTCTCATGAGAACTTTGTGCAAGGAAATGCACCATGTCAGTCACTAAAAGAAAAAAAGAAACATGTCATCACTCCAAGTGGTATTGATTAAAACAATAAGGATTTCCTGGTGCCAACAGTTGAAACAACTGTGTGAAAAGTAGTGAAGAGGTATTACCATATTGTTGAAGCTTTCTCAGGAAAATTCCAAATAAACTGAAGGATTCCTGTCAATATTTATATAAGGAAACATGCTGCTGCCTGATTCAGAGGCACTTCACACACATGCACACGCACACACGCCCCACTGCATACAAAATTCTTGAGAAACTTTATTAGAGCCACACAGAAAAAAGGACACACTCAAAGTTTGGTGCACTCTTTCTCATGCTAATATTTACAACATCGATCTCGTATTGTTGGTGTTTGATCTACATTTCTCCCAGCTCTGGTCAATGGAAGCACAGCTGCTGACACCCCATATTGTGCAGGCAGCATGCCTTTGTGTTCTGCAGCTGGGGAGTTCTCATGTCCACAATAGCCAATCTGAGCACACTAAATTAGGAAAGATTATTGTTTCATTTATTGACTACACAGGTTTAAAACAGCAAGTCTGTCGTTTGTTTCATGTTTTATTTGTCAAGGTCATTTTCACCAAAAGCTGGGCACATGGACACAACTATAGGGCAGCTGTACTTCTAGCCACCTCAGTAGGAAGAAAATTCCAAGTGTTATTGAAATGAAATTGGATGGTTGGTTGCTTTCATGTGGCACAGCCTCCCACCTGCCTTCTCCCAGCCATTCATTTGTGAAGACTTGCTGCAGCTTTTTTTTCATCCTTTTGCATCCAAGTTCCTTCCTATAAAGTGTTTATCCTACTGTACAGTCCATTTTAAGTGAAGCTGGTTTTACAGTGGAAGGAAAGACAAGTGAGTTCAATTTTTGAGCTGAGTTCTCTAAATCTTTCTTTCACTGAATGGTCTTTAGAAAAAGAAAGGCAGCAATTTTAGCTGGAAGTAAATATCGCTTCAGAGTAACAAAAAAAGGGAGGCAAGAAAAGGGAGAAAAATCTATTTAACACTTTAGGATATAATGGTATTCAAATAATATATTTTTCTGCCATTTATTCATTTGTGAAGGAACTCAGTGAATAGTAATAGCTGCTGTCAAAGATATTTATATTTAAGAGGGTCTTTATGTAAATTTTTTTTTTTTTTATCAGGAGTGATTTTTCTCCAGGAGAAGTCTGCCATCTCCTAGCAACCGATATGGCTATCTTTTTTAACAGACGCTGCAATAACAATGGATGCCTAACCTTTATATGGAAGCATTTGCACGTGTACAATCAGACTGCTTACAAATTCAAACCGAGTTGTTAAAGTGCTTCAAGGGAGACACTGGTTACCACTTTATCTACTGTGCATCTCATCTATCTAGGATTTTAGAACGGCAGCCATTATAGCAGTAACTGAGTACCTCCCAGTGAGCTCCAGAACTAAATCTGCAAATGACCCACAACTTAACTTCCCTTTCTCTTCTCTCACAGGAAAGGAAGGGGCTCATTACACTGTTTTATTTCCTCCTCTATCTTTCTGATTGTGTCACTCAATTTTCAAAGCTGTAGCATCACTTAAACTTGCCAGGTCAAGAATTCTTTTAATTTATAGATCTAAACAGTAGAGCACAAAGAGCAGTATCTGCAAATGGCTAATTAATTTTGAAGATACACGACTGCTTTTAAGTACCTCTGACTAAGGGTAGGCTCTTCCACTTTCTCCAGTTGTCTGTTTTTAGACAGTGCAGATTTAGGTGATTTGGACAAGGGCAAAATTTGGATAACTGCAGCATGCCCAGGCTCAGTTCAGTGATTCACATCTGCATGCCTGGACCATGAACACTGCATAAAGCCAAGGAAAAAAAACCCAAATGTGTGTGTGGTACCCCACGTAATGCGAAATCTAGCTTCCAGGAGCTCAGAACTCTTTAGCTACTACTCAAAGGCTGTTCTGTAACATGCTTCAGTAAGGGGCCTTCCAAATTTCTGCTTCTTTGCAGAAATAGAAAGAACCACTGGCTTTGAAAGAAGAAACAGACAGAATGAAGCTTTGGGACATGTACCTGATACATGGCCTCTGCTCCTGCTCCCAGGAATGTTAATATCTTGTTAATATCTTGAACTATCCTTGACCAAAAGACAGGAATAGTGTTGGCAGCTGCATGTTGCTGGTGATAGGAGCACATAAAAAAAGAAGTTGTGTGATTCCCATCAACAGTATGCCTAAACCAGTAATTTCTTATCTATATACTACAATGAGTAAACCAGATCCAAATCACAAAGAAAATAAGGGACAATTACAAGTAAATAAAATAAAACTTTCCCTTAAAAGCTCTTCATTAAGCACAGCTAAACATTGAACTTCAATGACCCCACCACAAACCTGTAGCTCAGTCCCCTATTTAGTAAATTCATAGGAAGCTATGACAAATCCTCAGGTGTGATGACGGAGTCCTCATTAAGCTTCAGCATTCTTTTCTAATTGCAGTTTATCCTCCTCCTTTCTTCTATCCATTCCATTCAAAGTGATGCTTAAGACTCATAGCCCAAAATAAGTATATTTTTTTCTGTTTCCAATTTGTGGTTGACCCAAAATTTGGTTGAAAACAAAATCATCTTATATATACATTTTATTGGGTCAGAAGGGTTGAAAAATGAGGATTAAAATGGAAGTCATCCACTGTGAGAGAGATTTCACTTCCTTGTATTGCTAACAACATTCTGGTTTTTTTCCAGCTCAAAACTGAAGTGTCTACAATCAATTTGCTTTGTATTCCCTTTGCCTTTTCTCTAATTTTTTTAGCCAACTGAAAATTATTTTCTATACATTTTGATGTTTTTTGTTTAATGGTTGAGCATTTTTCAAAACAACCTTCTGGATTCTTCCGTTAGGTCAGAATATAGTTTCTCATTTTTGATAGTGGTGCGCAGGCATTTCCAAGCTGATTTAGTGTGGTCTCTGCTGTTGCCACAACATTTAATGTTTTCCATTACTGATGCTCTGTCCTTCATTTCCACTAATAAATAAGACTATTGTGCTTGTTTATTTACAATTTTGTGATCACAATTTAGATGCTTGACTATAACTGTATGTATGTACGTATTCTCTCTCTCTCTCTCTGTCTCTCTCTTTCATCATATATAGATAGTTCTCATCAGAGGGGCTGAGTGCTAGGTCAATGGGGTGCCTTGAGGATGTATCAACATGAGTTTTGGACCCAGCAGCTCTTACTTCCAAAGTGCATTTTAACTTTAAAAGTTTTTGCATAAACCCTTGATGGTAAATATGTGTCCCAGAAAAAGAAGGGAAAAAGTAAACTGCAAAATCTTGATGTAAGGGAAGTAAATAGTAGCCAGCATTCTTTGAGAGTCTGGTGCATATCATTTGAGTGCTTAACCACAATTTTTTAAATTAGTCCTACTAAGAGAATGCATTAATATTAGATGAATTTCATTCACTGCATAAGTTATAGAATAATAAAACTCGTGAATAATTCGCAGTGGATAATTTAGTTCTAAAGTGCATTAGACAAATTTAGCCTCTTTTTCTGTTTGTGGAATAGCAAGCAGTGCTGAGAGGCCTCTGTTTGGTAGGGACATGAGATGTGAAAGGATGTCCTGGGTAATGGGAAGCAGCTATAACCTCCTAAGTAACAGCTCTCTGCTGTTGCTGGTTGTTGTTGTGTTGTATCATTTCTTTTAGAAACTTTTCCAGTTTGATCTTAGAAGCAGTTAAGCTGCTATTTTACTTCTCTTGCAATTAGAAACTGTCTTCTAATTTTCCAGTCTAATCTTACCCACAAATTTTTTTATGTAATTTTTAAATGAACATTGGTTTCTCAGCTTTACTAACTCTGAGAAATAGTATATACTTATTTCTCAGCATCTGTTTTTTTTTTAAATTAAGCAAGACTTATCTAAATCTTTCTATTCCCTGAACCATCACAGGAAGTCTTTTTTCTATTTATTCAGATTTCTTATTATCGTTTGACTTAATTCAGCTGTTTTTCTAAATGCAGAAACCAATCACAAACAGTTGGTAAGTACTTAATCAAAAATCACTGTTGTTTTGTATCAAGCATTGTTTTTATTCATAATATTCCTCTAAGCCTTTCTTTTTATTGTAGCTTAGCTAAAAAGTATTGATTTTACAGTATTCAGTGGCCTGAATCCAACTCATAATAAAAGGGTAGAAAATGTCCTATTGTTTTCTCTTTTGAAGATATAATACTTGCTGAATTACCAGACGAGTAATAGTAGATAATTTCAGAAACCATTTACAGATTTTTTTTCCCTGGGTCATACATGTCTTCCCTAAGGTTATTACTCTAGAAATTATCGCAGTTTATTACAAATTTATGATTGGTGATGATTCAAAATATATACAGTCTACCTTTTATGTCTAGACAGTCCTATATCTATTAAACCTTTGCTTCAATCCTTCTGCATGTTCTTGTTGCCTGCTATAAATTTGCTAGGCAGCAATGCCTGAATGAACTATTCCTGACTGATTTCAGTAGTATTTTGATTTTACCTGTAAAATTAACTTCTTTGCCCTGTTACTTGCAAATATAGCTACTCTATAATTAGCTGTCTCCTTTTCAGGTATCCCAAGTATCTCTACTGGATTTCAAGTTGAGTGAATGCAGCACCATGCAACAAATGAGGAAAGAGCTGCAAAGAGGAAATGTGATTTCTAGTGGTGATCTTGTTTTTGCTAGATCAGAGACCAAGGCATGGTTTACGTTGCCATATAAGGCCACAGGACAGGAGAAGATTGTGGTGCTGATCTGCAAACATATGAAGTGAAAATCTAAGGAAGAGAGAAAATGAGGCAGAAAGCAGCTGTGTGTGGTTCTCTTGCTGTGCAACATTTCTTTCATCTCTGACTTGTTGCTGTTGTTGTCCTTGCTCTGTCTCTAGCTGTGTGTTGTAGTTGCTTGGTGAACCAAGTTAAATTTTGTTTAAAATTTTATGTATTTTATCAAAAGGGAAAGATAATTAGTTCATTTTTCCCCCTTTGTCATCCAGGAAACAAAGCACCAGTGATCAAGAAAGGTTTTGATGAAGGTAAGATGCAATTTTAAGAAAATTATTTGACCAGTAAATGCCGAAGGTCAGACTTTGCAGGTAAGAAAATTGTACCCTTTCCCTACTGAAAGCAGAGGGAGAGCTAATCCTCCTTCCCCGGCTGCGCAGGAGCGTCCCTTCGTCGCCGGCCGATGTACTGAGAGCTCCCCCTCCTGTTTCCTTTTGCATCAAAGAGCTGGCAGATCTCGCACCACTAAACCACAAATTTTTGCTGTCTTCCACTTTGTCTGCAGCATGATATGGCAGCACAGAGAACATTTTGCAGTGCCAGTTAAGTATATTTCCATAAGCTTAAGTTGTGAGCCTCACCTAAGAGGGTAGGGAGGAGGAGTTGCTGCCCAAAAAGTTCAGGTGCTATTTATTCCACAACCAACCAGTTTTCCCATGTTTGACTGGGTTTATGGCATTAACTTTCCTTTTTCTGTTTTCTAACTGTGAGATGGGGATCAAAAAATTTCCTCCAGTAGGTAATGATTGAGAATGACACATATTTGTGTCCACAGCCACCTACGATGGACAGATGATCTTTGCTGACTGTATTTAAAGAATGAACAGTAATATTTTTCATGAGACTAGATATTGATGTCATACAGGCTCTTAGTTCAGTATGTGGAGGGATGTGGATCGTCATGTGCATCCTCTGTAATGACTTGATTTCACTGGATAGCTTGCAGCAAATGAACAACTTCAAGGTGACTTAAAGGTTGCTAAAGGAGAGGAATTCTTAGCAATCATATCAGTAATTTTTCATTTCCTTCAAGCAAAAGAGGATAGAAAAGATTCTGGAAATAACCTGCTGATAAAGTGAAGTGGGGAGAGAAACAGATAACTTGTTTTTGTGGAACACTGTTCACTTTTGTGTGAGAAGTGAGGGTTCACTTTTTTGCTAATAGAAGGAAAATCAAGTTTGAATATTTGCAGACATAGGTAATACATTATTTGCAGTAAGACAACATAAGAATTTACAAAAATTCAAAGTGCTTGGTCCAATGGAGTAGAATATTACATCTCTCTGTGACGGAGAAAAAGAAACATCAGAAAGTGAAAAAATAGTGGCTACAGAGGTTCCAGTGATTATAACAGTCTTATTTATATAGATAGGACAGAGCTCTGACCACTAATTAATACAACATTTAGACATTGTCCTTTAAAGCTGAAAATTAGGCTGTTATTAAAAAAAAATAAATTGCCATTTCATTTGACATTTCATAATTTCTCCTTTCTTCCTTTTTTCCTTTATTTTGCGTTCTTGTATGTGTACTTTCTTTACCTTTTATTCACAAAGATCTCCATTCTACCTGCTTTCCACTGCTTTCCTGCTACTCTACATCCTTTCTCCAGGTTTGTTTTCTGAATCAAATCTCACAGTAAACACATTTATCGGAAGAAAGTGGAATTGAGGTGGGAGGAAGGAGTCTATAGTCACATAATCTTCCTTCTATGTGTAAGGTACTGAAGAAAGTGAATAAGAATGAATTTCCAAGATATATAACTAGGGTTAACGATGCGTTCTGGATTGTCTGTTATATTATTCAAGCATCTTTGCAACCCTTTTTATCCTAATGAAGTTCTTCCAGAAAACTACTCAATTAGTTCCTCATTGTAAGTGGGATGACAACTTTTTTTTGCATTTTTTTTTCCGTTGAACTTCTTTGCAATCTTGTTTGCTTGTATGGGTTGATGCAGAGCAAGGAAATAGTCAAAAGGGGTTTTTTGTTGGTTTTTGTTTTCTGTTGGGTTTTTTTGGTTGTTTTTTTTCCCCCTGAATTTTCAAACAGGCACTGTTTTCCTGTTCACCCTGCTGTACCATCTTTCATAGCCTGGCAAGAGATCGAGACAGCCTTTGCAAAGTTGTGGGAATGGGTGAATTGCAAAACAAAGGTTTGGTGACACAAGAACACAGCAGATGGTAGTCTGAGGGGTGAGATCGGGTGCCTGTGAACCAGCAGTGATGTCTGGGAGGAAGCAGGGCCTCAGGAAGGGTACAGTGAGGCTGGGACTTGCAAAGCACATTGTGTCTAGAGCTGTGATTAAGTTATTTCATCGCTTTAAGGTTTTGTTTCAGTTTTGTCTGCAGAAAGATTATGCTTTTTTTTGCTTTAGGACTGATACTTCAGGCTTGATAGTCCATGTGAGTTTCTGGCTCCTTCATTGCTGTGAAGCAAATAAGATCTGAAGATGTCAGTGCATCCCAGGTGCTGGGGACCATAAAGTCTCAGACTCTTTAATAAAGAGTGAAGGGTTTTCTTTAAAACGACTCTATTTAAGTATAATTTCACTAGTGAATCACACAGAAAAAAAAGGTGTTCACATCCTCTGAATTGCCTGGCTATTAGATACGTTTCCCAGAGGAAGTGCTAGTACATGCTACTCTCCTTCTCTTACATAGTTCACCTTTTCCCTGTAACTCCAGCCTACCCACAGGCACTGGCAGCTCCTGCACAAAAAGGAGTGTGTCTGGAGCCCACTACTGCAAGCCTGCATAATCGCTCATGCAATTTAGTCAGCAGGGACAGGAGAATGAGGCTACTTCACTGCCATTGTGTGTAGCATATGCAGAGGCATTAATGGCTATGTAACAGCAGCAGCAGCCAGTGAAATATCTGCATTTGAGGAGCTGCTCAAATGGACAAAAAGGAGGATTTTTTCCTGCTTCTTCATTAATGGAAGCAATTCTGTATTTTATCTGCTGATTGCTGTGTACAGGTTACAGGTAACTTGGGGCAGAAAACTGTAAGAAGAAATGACACCTTTTTTTAACTTTGTGGTTTTTCATTTAAGGCAGATGACTAGAAAAGTTGACCTTGAGTATGTTGATCCTGACTCCTGGTTTCTGACCAGTAGGATAGACCCGCCCCAGCTGTGTTTCACGGAGTAGGGTAGCAGTACATACTGACTTAATTTCCTTTAGCAAGACTGCTATTTATTTCCTAAAACCTTTAAAGTTGTAGCATAAATTTGCGTACATTTTCCCAAGAAATATATTTTAATTTTTAGTCTTACAGTTAATCATTTTAAAAGTGCAATTTGTTACTTTAGAAGCATCTCAACTTTCAGCGATCTCAAACCTATATAGATTAGCCGAGCAATCTCTGTGTATTACTTGAACTGAAATTCTTCATTTTGAGAGTAAGGAATGACAGTATTAAGACCATTCCATTAATATGTGACTACTGTGTGTTTTTTTACCATAACTATTTTTTCTTGTCATGTGCAGCTGTAAATCTGGATAGGCACATAGGCTTTTGTAAAAATAAAACCAACTCTTTAAAAACTCTAAATTAAACATGTTAAATGGAAAATGTTAGGCACTTGTTATATTCCATTTTACTTTCCCAATACAATTCCCAGTGAAAGAAAAAAAAGCATGGCTTTATTAATAAATTCCATAAATTTCTGTATTATGAGAACAATATATTCTTAAGCACTCCATGCATCTGAAATTTGTCTCGATGTGGCCCATTTATTTTAATTTGGGTCTGTCAACAGAAAAAAAGAAGTAATTAAACTTGTGACTAGCATGGAGAAACATTTTACATCCTAACACTGTAGCTTGATACCCAGTAGTTTCTTTATATTTCTTCCAGTTGTCAGATCAAAGTCTCTCAAGTACTATAACTCAGCCATGCTTTGATTAATTACTTCACACAATGAATTTGCAAATTATATTTCTGAAGTGATTTATGTACTTTTAAACTTCAATCACACATGCTCTCCCCCCACCCTATTTTATTGTGTGTTGTGGTTTTTGTTTTTGTTTTTTTCTCTTCCAGTCTTTTTGCAGTAATTTAGTCAGTCCACACCTTGGAAAAATACTTTTGAAAAATAACTGTTGTTATTTTATACTTAACAAATTGGTATAAACAGAGGTTTCCAGAAAAGAATTAAACCTTACCTGAATAATGCAATTAAACAGAACTATCAGAATCACTTAAATTGCAGTCACACACCAGCACTCCTAGTCAGGTCTTCAGCCTCAATGCTTTGTACAAATATATGAAGCCCTTCCCTAAAAATTCCCAGCTGCAGGTTTTGTCTAGGCTGGTGTTTTGTTCAAGATAGGGCTACTGGAATAGCTGAGCTAAGGCAACCTTTAAAATACATGTTCAAACCAAACATTTGGTTACTGTAGTTAGACATTGGTAAATAGTATTTGGGGAAGTAATAACTTGCCTGTACCAGTGATGTGCTTGTCTGGACAAAGTTTAGTATTTACATTTGTGGTTTCTTTGTACAATCTCACATGGCATACTGCTGTTCCTGTTCAATTCATTCGCATTGCATAGTGATATCTAATCTCTGTTTACTGGTATTGTATTTATAGGTATAAATATCCATGCCTTCCCCATGACTTGACCTGACAAGCTTCTGAAGGAATGGTATGAAGTTATTTCTCTCATTGCCAATATCTGATATCCTAAGTTTTGAAGGTTTGAACAGCCACTCATTCACGTCTTTTAGTAGTCATTTTAATCTAGGTGCTGCTTTGTTTTTCATTCAGGTATGAACCAAATAAAGCACATGTGGGTGGAGGTAAAGGAATAGAGATAGATATGTGATTGGGATACTGTCCCAAATACTCTTGTTCCTTCTCATAGGTTCAATTTAATTGATTTGTCCATACAGATAAGGAACTGCACAGAGTGAAATGGTTTGGGGGATAGTTCACTTTGAAGGCCCCTCACCACAAGAAAAAATGCACAAGATTTCAATAAATTTGGTTATTTGATGTTCCTGGAAAGATTTTCATGCTGAAACAGTCACATCATGACTCAGGACAAGTAATAACTTCCTTAGTAAGTGACATGTAACTGCAGTGCTGGTGGACAGATCTCACAATAGTTTTTACTCTGAACTGGGAAAAAAACAAAACCAAAACCAAACCAAAACAAACAAAAACACCCAACAAACCCGCCCCCCCCAAAAAAATATTGTGTTCTAGGGTCACCAGAATGGGGCAGAGGGGAGACACACAGGAAGTGTCATGCAGTGTGGGTGAGGCCAGTCTCCTCAAGAAGGACACAGCCAAGTAATTTATGTGAAGGGAGCTGCAGCACCTGCTCAGAGGTGAACAGTCATTCCCTGGGACAGACACATTTAGCCATATAGATATAACACAGACAAAACAAGCTGTCTGCCCAGAGTCATGTCTCCAATGACAGCTAGTATTGGAGGCATGAGGTTACAAGTATGCATTTTAATCAAGTTTAGAGTGATACTTCTCCCTGTATGCTTTCCCTGTGCTACTGTGCCTGTGCCTTCTGCATTCAGTTTTAAATAGACCCATTACTTCTGGGTCTGATCTTGGACACTGGCAGAGTCAGGTCTATTTCTCCTTGTCAGAAAACATTTTTCAGATGAATTTCCCTGGTCTTTCTGCAACTGATATTCCAAAATTTTGCAGGAGTTTTAGAAGACTGAAACCTTTTTATGACTCCTGTGCAATATAGCGTCGTATTATTTTGACATTTTTGCCACTGAGATGCTATTTTCACCTAAAAAATTAACTTGGACAACTCATAAGGAGGGTACTTATATAGAATACCCTTTACAGGCTGCTTAATTTGGCCACTAAAGTGTAAGGAGAGGAAATGTACTTTAGTTTAAGTGTTCCTATTGCCCTGTTTAATGCTCTGTTCACAGCACTTGGCAAACTTCATTTTAACAGTAATATGGCTTAGCCTGTGTGCAGCTGCACAGCTTCACTATGAGATAGGGCACAGCATTTTTTAAAAACAAACCCAGCTGAGTCAGACTGAATGCCCGTGGTCATAAAAAGCAGCCTACGTGTGCAGTATGTTTTCCCATGGCTCTCCTGAAGGATGCAAAAAATACAGGTCACAAGGTTTTTTCTATTTCTAAGTTCCAAATTAAGAAATAAAAGTGGCAGCAAGCTAAGTGCCAGCTTTACATGAACTAATAGTCATAGGAGGGATCCTTAAAAATTGGGTAGGTTGATTTTTACATAGCAGCCATTATGAAAATTCTCTCTATGAAATGAGAATTAATGTCTACATTTCTAGGTTGAGACTTGAGAAACCAGTATACCTAGAATATTAATAAGGCATTTTAGAATGATTATTATTAGGTTATCAATGTCTCTTGTGTACTGAAGCAGGAAATTCAAGTGTGATGTTCCTCAGCCATGTAAAAAGTATGTCAAAAGGCTGATACATTATAGAATAAATCAAAGAATACACTCCTGGAAAGACCTCATGTTTCTTAAAGTGCGATTGATTCATCTTGTGTTTGTTTTTCACTGTGCTTATACATATCTGTGGTGATCTTTGTCAATAACTTGCTGGAAAACGTGATATGTACTTCCTTATAAATAAAAATAAAAAAGTTCAAAAGTAATTATTTGTTTGCATCTGTTATTACCTCTGTGTGTATAAATTCCTCTCTTGTTTGTTAAATATTGTCAAATCTGGCTAAATGTTTTGGGGTTTTTTATTCATCTTAGAACCCTGAATATCCTGGTAGACATTTCACACTGGTTTATAGTTTAGTACTTCATATAATTTATGTTGTTGTCTCCTTTCAGTTTGCCTGTTGCTGAAATATTTTTATTTTTATTTCTATTTGCCTGAAATATTTTTAATAAATGAAGAAACACCCCCTGCGCCAAAACAAAGACAATATACTAACCCCAAAATTCTTCGTATGCAGTTCATAGTCATTTTCGATCTAGAAAAATAAAAGAACAAGTGGAAGAAAATGCCACTGATACGGCCTATCACATTAGAGTGAGGAATTATTATTGCTTGTATCAACATTGGAACTGACATTAAGACCTGTATTCAAAGAATACTTTTGTCCACAGTTTTAACAGTTACCATCCTTCTCCAGCAACAGAGGTATTAGCTCAACTTTTGTACATCCAGATTTGTCTCATGACTATAGCATGTCAGGCGAAATGCATGTGTAAACCTCTGAAGATTGATTTCTTGATGGTAAGAATGTATTTTGATAATTTTCAACATGTAATATTGAGCTGTTGTATTGATCTTCTCCAAACTGGAGTGTGTTAACCACAAATTAGAGCTAGCCTTCTTCAACATATAATAACAGTCTGTTTAATTGATAGATGTTTATTCTCCTCAATAGTATTTTTTTCTTCCCATCAGAAAGGATTCTGTTGGGATGCCTATTGTACTATATTTATTTATTTGTTTATGATAAAACAAGTTAATATTTGGGTGGAAACATGGCCTAGTTGGATTTTTTTTTTTCCTAGTTTGGGCTTTCACATGCTTTCCTTCTCCAGTACCTCCCCAATAATCCCATCCTTGGGGATTGCTACCTCATCGTGTGTAGAAGGAAGTCATTAGGCTGAAGAAATAAGACCAATGTCTTTATTTCAGTAGCGACATCCAAACAAGAAATAGCTTCCCCACTTCTTCCAGCACCACTATGAAACCTGACATGTGTGGGAAATGACCTGTTTTTACACACAAGGACTCTCAATTGGTTTAAATTGGCACAATGCTTCTAAATGCATCAGTTCTGATTTAGACAAGCTGAGAATTTGGCTACTGTTATCTGTAAGAAAAATATGTATTTAAAACTCAAAAATATGACCACACATATATTTATGCTGAACATATGTTTACATAATGAGTTTCCAAAATTCTGGAGAAAGGTTTGGTAGCTGCTTCCTCTACTCCAGCCTTAAGCACACTTGAATATCAGCAAATCTTACGCTGTGATGGAGGAAGCCACTTATTGTCAAAACAATTCTTCTCTGAAGCACCAGAGAAAATAACATGGAATATCTGGTTTGTGTTTATACCGGAAGCCCAGAAAAGTTGCTTTCACTTAATCTTGTCATTTAGCATATGCGAGCATCAATTTTTGTCTGGTTTCCAAAAGAAATGACGTTGCTGTCACCATGTAGCTCGTCACTCTGTTCACTTTCATTTTTATCTTCTTAATAACTTTGGAACCCACTGGTCAACTTCCAAATCAGACAGAGAAGTAGGTGTATGAAAGATACCGACTTCTCACATGGTTCTTGAAAATAGCAGCCAAGTAAAGAAACTGTTTAATGCCCTCACTGAAGATAAGTGACAGGGCATGAACTCAGGCAAAAACTAGAGAACTTGGGACAAGTATGTTATGAATGGCATAGCTGGAGAGAGGAAAAAAAAGCAAATCAAATCAAAGTCTTCCTAGTCATAACTTGTAATTTTGTTTTTAGAGATCAAGAAACTGACACATGATGTTACTTACAGCTGACAGGCTGGTCCCATGACATTTAGTAAGGCACAAACACTGACTCAAATTTTGCCCACATTTAGGAGATATAATTGTCTTCTTGTGGCATGGACTACCCAGTGTATAAAAAGGTATATATAAAAATTAATCTATTCTAATTTAGTTAAAACAGAAAAGAACTACATGATACATATCTGTTGGAAAGTAGGGTTTTGGGGTTTGAAGTCTCACATTAGATCAACAGGTAAGTGTGCATCAAAATTAGAGTGGTTCCATCTATTTGAGTGTTTACAGTCATGCCTGTTTCAGGATTTCTTACTTTCTTTAAATTTAGCAATTTAATTTCTTGTCCTTATTGAAATTGTTTCCTAAAATATTTTCTCTCTGTTGTCTTTTAACATTTAACCCACAACTTAAAATGAGTGGTATACATATTTATCATCTATTTCAAAGTGTAGCAGCACTGATTGAACTGTTGCTATCTTCAGTGTAGGCTTATTCTCACATACATGAGACACATTAGGCCAAAACCCATTTTCCTTCTCTTTTGCCAGATACTAAAGAGAACTTTGGACGTGAACTGCATGATTAGACCGAAACTTCGTGGCTGCTGGAGAGAAAGGCAGAGTAACATTAGAATGAATCAAAATTATGTTTCTTGCTTCATTACTAGTCCTTTCCCAAGTTGTGGATTTTTTTATTTTTATTTTTAATTAATACAGCTAATTTGAGCAAAGCTGCTCATATTTTCAAGCCTTACAGCTTTTAATTCTTTACCCTTTGGTCCAGCTTTTTTTTTTTTTTGCAAGGTTAGACATAACTGAGACATCAATGTAAGAAGTCACAAACATCTGGACCCAAAGGAGCAGGGAGTCCCTTACCATGGGCTAGCTCTCTTTCCTGATCTACCCTGAGGTATGATCTGGTGCAGAATGAGTTCTGGCTTCCATTTCCTTACTCATATTAGGATCCAATCTCTCTTTTTAATGAAAACTTTTTGGGCAGATCTGTGGACAAGACACCTTTCTCTTTTCTCTCTGAGTCCTGTTTCCTTGCATGTTGTTCCGCAGGTTTATGGACAATAAGCATCCCTTACCTTGCAGTCCCTGCCTTTTGTTCCTTACATGCATTTCTCTCTGTGTTGCTCTGCTACAATTGTTTATGAGGCAATGCGCTACGCTAGGACAAAGGAAAAATAGCTTTTCTTTTGTGAGAGGTTTGCTTTTAATTTTTTTTCTTTTTTTTTTTTTTTTAAAGCTGAATGATTCTCTGACCTGACTCAACATGCCCAGCTAAAGGGACAGACTGGGGGCAGCTTTATGGTGGGCAAGTAAAGAGACATTTAAGTCAGGCTTACCTCTGAGTGGGATGTAACCACAGTACTAGAGGAGAACACTTGAGTAATGTGTGCCTACACTTGTTGAATTTACTGAGAAATTCACTGTGAAATTTATCTTCTCCTGTGGTGGACAGACTTAATCTGGCCTTTATTGTACAAATACCTCCAATTGGGAACATGTTCATACAAAATTGAGCAAACTGTGATTGCTCAGAAGATAATTGCAATTATTTTCTCCATTATTAATATTTAACAGCCTCCATGTTATCTGTTTTGGTGTTCATGATTAAAATAAAATGTGAGTAATGAGCAAAATTTCCTGTGTATGGATAATAAATACCTGCTTTGAAGAAAGGCCTTTATATTCAGATCCTGTCCCCTCTGTAAAACACTCCCCATGGTATACTATTATGTTAAACCAATAAAGAGGAAAATGGTATTCCACACACACATGAGCTAATAACAACTGGCATGCAGAACATAAACACCACAGTGGGTCACACTAAGGCAGACTGGCAAGCTGCTGTGCTAGCTAAGGTTCCAAATGCCTGAAGATAATTGCCCCAGTATATCCATGCAAAACTTAAAAAGAAAAAAAATAAGATTATCCCAAGCATGAAACTAGCTGGAAAATTACTCAGCAATGTTATTGAAAACTCATTTTACTTGCTGTGATATTTAGCTAATATGATTAGCAACATTAGACAGAGACTTCTGCTATAGTTTGGAAATAGACCCCAACCTACCTATCACAGTGGGAAATTTATTTTGTTCAGTAACATATCAACATTTCCTGCCTGCATGAAATCTCTTAAACATCCACCTCTACTTTCTTGTATCACTACTCAGTATCAATGTATCACTATTCAGTACTGATTCATGAGCAATATTCAGTACTGATTCATGAGCAATACATAGTTCAGAACTGCCACACTCAGTGCAAATGGTAAAAACAGTAAGAGAAGCATTATTACAATAATTAATTACATGGAGCAAAGGTGAAAATCTTTTTAAAAAATTATTTACGATAGATTTGCGTGCACAAAATATTATTTTCATGCTGAGCTCATTTTCAGGCTTGTGCATATGTGAAGTCTATTCTATTTATATGGGCATATAAAAAATTCAAATGATGATGCCTGTTTTTAATAAGATATAAAACCAGTTTTCTGTTTTCTTTAAGCTATTCCCTTACACTTCTGTCTCCACTGACCAAACCATCTTCCTGCTTAATTTAGTAATTACAGCTTCCTCTAGTCTATAATAATATCAATGTTTATAATGAAATAATATCATATAACTATAGTACCTGAGGCCTGTGGCTGTAACAAAGACCTCATGTGGTGAGGTCTTTAAAAGAAAGCACAGAAATGGAAATTAGTTTTCCCTTTCACAGTTTCTCAGGACAGCACATTGTAAGGCAGGAGACAACAGATAATACACACTTATGAGCAAATTGCAAGAAAACGATATCAAATAAGGCAGGTACAAAGATCAGACTATCTCGGAATGAGGCAGTGTCCACTTTAATAGTTTAAATACTAAAGCATCTACTAACTTGAAATCCAGGGGTTAAACCACTTTTTTATGAAAGTGTATTTGAAATCAACCATGTAACAGGTGAAAGCTTGTGAATTTAGTTCATGGAAGGCAGAAACTTTTCAAGACTGTATGTTTGTACGAAATCTAAGGAGTAATAGGGAATGGTTCAATTAAGACATCCAAAGACTTGAGTGGGAATGAGATACACAGGCTTCTTGTACCAAAGCATGGAGAAAATTATTCATCTTGGAATAGAGGGAGGAACTAACTACCTGGGGTCAGTAAAAGGGTGTAATTCTGCCTAAGTCTAACCAGTCAGAAGGCTAGGGATACATATCAAATCCCACTTACTGGTTTTCTCACTTGCAGTTTCTAGAGATGTTCCTCTTCATTTGTGATCTGCAGCCCAGAATGCAAGCTCTATCCACAAGACAGCTCATGGCATTTTAGAGAGGAGTGGCTCATTTGAGATTATTGTTTTTAACAGAGCTTTAACAACCCCCTTGTGCCTGCGTGTGTATACACACATGTAAGTAGACATTTGGTTCTAGGGACCATAATTCAGGTCTTCTCATGCAAACCAAGGGGGTCATAATCTCCCATCCCTTGCAAAAGCAGGCTCAGTTAGGTCAGCTTTCTGGGAGACTTGCCCAGTAAATTTTTTGATATCTCCAAAGACTTTCTAGAAGACCTGTTCAGGTGTCCAACCTTCTCTGTGGTACATTTTCCCCTTTTACATCTAAAGAGAAGTTCATGTTTTCTAATGTGTGTGCATCATTTCTCATGCCATCAGAGCATGAGATCTTCAGTGCTCTTCCTCTGGCAAGAGCATGGCTCTGTTATCTCTGCATATTTCCATCTGGCAGCTGCAGAGAGCCGTAAGATTTCACCTTCACCTTCTCCTCTCAAGTAGCCACTTCTTTTGGCCTCCCCTCATATGCCATGTGCCCATCTTGCCAGCTGTCCTCTGGACTTGCTCCAGTCTTTCAGAATCTTTCTTGCAGAGAGGTGCCTAAAACTGGAAAGTGCAAATGTAGCCTCACAAGTGCCAAATAAAGGGAAATAAACACTTCTTTTGATATGCTGGCTACAGTTAAATATTGTGCACAGTGGCACTGCTTTAGCAGCATTGATTTGAGACTACCCTTATTTTGAGTGACCTGTATCCTAGGGTTTTTAGCATTCTCTTGAGCCAATGATAGTTATGGGTTTGTACTGGTTCATTAAGAGAATAATCTGAATATCTTTTTTACATCCTGACTGACTGCTACAAGCATTATTTTAAATGGAAGCAGCACACTTTGTGGGGGTCCTGGTGCTGAGTGTGGATACTCAGTATGCTCTGAGAATGCGTGTTGGATCATGATGTCAAAATAGGTGGAGAAGCATCTGTTATTTTTATTCTGATTTGGTTTAGGTAAGATAAACATATTTATTGACACGGAGATGCTTCTGTGCATTCTGGACTATGACAAAAGTCCACACATTTACTAAATGAGTTCAGGTAACTCCAGGAATAGGCTTTTCAGAAAAAGGCCTTTCAGAATAATATATCTTTTTTCATATATGCCTAAATTCTGCTTAAATCTAGTGCTTGAACTATCAAGCTTCAACTATCAAGCTTGAACTATCTAGTTGCTTTCAACTTGCACTGCCCTTAATGATATCTCAAAACACACCTTGTTCACAGGTAACACATGCTTTCCCTCAAACAGGGCAAGAGACTGAAGACTGACTCTACTAAATAGTCAATGCATGCACAGGGACAGGTAAGAAGAATATAGTATTTGATGTGCCTTGAGGCTTCCCAATGTCTTAGGTCATTAGACAGTATCTTTCCAAATGCTTCTTGATAGTAAGCTCCCCATCTATTTTTGTATATATTCAACCTCAGGCTCAGCCTCTTTCTGACTGAGTCCCTCCTTTCCAGGTGCAACAGATGTACTTGTGCCCACTGAAGCAATGTGCTATTGCCAACTAGTTGCAGGAGAAAGGAATGTGAGTAGGAGCTGGTCTCCAGCTTAATACTCCCTGCTTTGCAATCCTCTTGTTCAGAGCTGGGATAGTACACTGCTGGCATGAGCAGATCCCAAGGCACTGTTAAAAGTGATGGCAGTGGTGCCATGGGCATATGTTGCTGTGGCTGGAGCCTGCTAAGATTTGACAAACTGAACCACTCACAGAGCAGGTGCTTAGAGGGATGGTTGTGCCAAGGGTCTGATCTAGCTTAGGCTGGCCACACTGCTCTGCCGTGTAATGTGCAGTCAAGTAATCTCTTTCAGAACAGACCAGGATTTTAGTACGCCTACAGTCTTCCTCCGAGTCAACCTCTCACAGCTGATTTTCCTTTTGAATAAGCCAGGATTGACTTCAGTAACACACTTTTAATTTACCTAAGACTTTATCAATGTTATCAGATGAATCTTCAAACAAATGCATGTTTTTGTATGAAATTGTATGTGACTTAGTCCTTTATCTCTGCTCTAAGGAACAGCACTGACTAAACGAAACACTGGATAACAGTACATGAGTCTCCAGTTGCTTATTTGTTGCATTTTTATGTTACTGTCTGGGAAGATTTGAAGGGTGGACCTACTCTTATTCCCTCTGCTTCAACTACAGGCAGGAAAGTGCTTCAGCAGTAAGTCACGTTTCTCTTGTTTACTCTCATCCAGACCTTTCTGTTGCGTAATTCTTTTGTTTTCCACTGTTGTAATCTCTGATGCACATGGATCCTGGACAATGTAGATGACCCGTGTGGGATACATGAGGTTCTCTGTCAAGATATTGTTGTCCTTTGCTGGCTGGCATCCAGGTTTAGTACTAAGCATAAAAAAAGGGGAAAAAAAGAACAATGGAGATAAATTTAGATTCTGTTGGGAAAAAGAATCTAGCACACTGTCCATCCCAGCCCTTTGAAGCGACGCCCACAAAGCAGTTTCCTGACTTTCTCAGGGATTCCCAGATTTTCAAAGTAACTTATGCAACCAAGCAGACACCACCTGACTAACATTTGGCTAACCCTTTGCAAACTCCTTCCAAATGCAAGCTAAGAAACAAAGCTTGGTGTGATAAGTTAGAGCCTGACTGTGCGCACATTGGACACAGCTGGAAACAGTCGGACCATGGATGTTGGAAGCAGAGGTACTAAGGCAAATCCGCTGCCCTGACTTCCCTGAAGGCCTTTACCAGTTGTGCTCACCAAGCAGTAGTGAATTAGGGCAGAATTTAATTTTGCTAGTACAAATGTCCACACTAAGACTGAAATTCCTGCTACTCAGTCGTCTAAAATACTGTTAATCACTGACTTTGCATACTTATTTTGATTAATAACTTAGTTACATGACTATCTTTCAAAGGCCTCATAGAGGCATTGCTACCTAAACTGCTTCTGTAATACTGGTGTTTCTATGTAGATATGTTGCTTAATTGTTTAAAAGGAGTAGGACATGGTGTGTGCCCTAAGCAAGTTTCTTCATTCAAATTCTGGGGGCTGGGG
Organism: Sclerurus mexicanus; assembly: GCA_013396755.1. Classification (NCBI taxonomy): domain Eukaryota; kingdom Metazoa; phylum Chordata; class Aves; order Passeriformes; family Furnariidae; genus Sclerurus; species Sclerurus mexicanus. The sequence continues at coordinate 140,200 of VWZF01005762.1, read as the reverse complement.
GAGGCCTTAGCCTCCTCTATACCTTGTAGTTTGCATTTTTCCTGCATTTTTTTGCTTTTTTTTGAGAGTTCTTTTCCTATGTTTTGAAGATTATTTGAAGTTATTGGTGAAATGGGTTTTTTTGAAAAGAAAAATCTGTGTAACGTATGTTTTTCAGTGGTATATGCCCATTCTGTATTTGGGCATATAATATCAGCACCTTAAATAATGGAATTGATTGTGCACTTCTAGAAGTTAAACCCTGAGTATGTAATTTTATTTAAGCAAAGCTATACATAAAAATAGCAATAAGAACCTTGGCTTATTGGTAAAAATAAAAGAAAGGAAATTTTCAGTTGTCATTTAGACACTCAAGTAACCACACTAAAAAGTAATAGGGAATACTAAGACTACTTTGAGACCATATCTGTGGCCATAACTATGAATATAATGAATTTAATGGGAGCATAATTTGCATTTACACAGCAGTTCTTATCCAAAAGGATGCCATGACAATTTTGATCTGCTGATACAGGTAGTTCAATGTAATGTTTACCAAGTGAAAGACTTTTATTTCCATTATTTCAAGCTGAAAAATGTTGCTTGGAGTCACATCTTTGAAGTTTTTTTCTCATTAGTTAAATTATTTTGTGCTGAAATAATAGAATTTTTGGACAAGATAGCATAACTTTCATTTTAACATCATGTAACTGAAATATATACTTTTTCATGTCAAATTATATTTTGGTACATAATTTAGTTTTAGGATTTTTAAAATGAAGTCCCTTTGTTTCATGTAAAAAAAAAGTCCAGTTGCAACTTATTTTCATTTTCTTTTCATTTTGTCACATGTATGTAAAAAATAAACTGAAAGTAGGTCACAAATTTTCTTTCTGATTTAACCGGAAATTAGAAAATAAAAAGTGCTCTCGCCAGCCCAGTCATGATTTATTCGTTATTACACAACTTTTCTATGGACAAAAACTTTGGGGTTAAATTTACATGATAAGATTTCATTTTTTGTGTTTGAAGGCAGGTAGTAGTTTTCTCTCTCTCATTCTGATGTCAAACCATATCACTTTTTTTTTGTTTTCCCATTATTTAATGGAAAGATATTGGAGTGGAGAGTTAAAGTGAAGAGCTTGCATAAAATCACACTTGGAAAATGAGTGAATAATTATCAGAAGGCTTTGAGCTGGAGTTCCAAGCTGGAAAGCTATTTCAGCACACGGCAGTCTTCAAGGATTTCAACAGTACCATGAGACTCACAAAATGATTTGATAGATAATTTGGTGAAATTTGAAAGCTTTTCCTGTGCAGATGTTTTGGTTATCTGACTATAATAACTCTTTGACCTTAACCTTGGTAAATAGGTATTGTATGTGTTTCTAATCAGTGTGTGTATGTTGTTTTAATTTTATTTTTAACTTCAATGCTGTCATTTAATACAAACCTATGCTTTTAAAAGCACCAAAGTTTGTTAATCCATTTAAAGGCTTAACTGTCTATAAAAATGCACTATGTAAATTGGACTTCTTCCCTTCTTGAGTCATCACAGCCAGGCACATTAAGCTTGGAGAAATTTATGCATTTTGACCATCTCTAAATTGTTAGAGGCCAAACCAATTTACATAGCAATCAGTGACCAAGAACACCCTTTGCTCTCTGAAGGTTTGTTGTTTCACCCCACCCCCCCCACCCCCGGTATTCTAATTATTTAATTCAAGCTTGTTACGTTCAGTTTTGCTGGATGCTCTGCAGTCTGAATTCATTCTGCTTTTTTTAATTTGCCTTTTTTTTCTGCTCATCTCAAGATGAGAACAGAGCACTAACTTATCACCACATAATATGAGCAGAAGCTGTTTCTTAAACTATTAGAAAAGATAGGATGCTCCTTTGGATTTGACATGTGGGACAGAGTTTTTGTGCCTAGTTTAATTGCTTTCCAGACTGGGATCATTGTCATTAGATTTCCCCCGTTGTAAGACTGAACTTGTCCCATTTTATGAAGTGTTTAGAGGTTTAAAAGACACCCAAACTAACATGTGAAGTTTCACTGCATTAATTTTTCACTGACCTCAGCAGAGTCAAAGTTTTTCTCTCAGATATGTGGAGTCCATGAGATATTCAGAGGTGATCACAGTGGAAATGGGAAGGAACTCATATCTGAAGGTTATTTTCATAAATGGCATCTCAGAGTGGGCTGAATGAACATCTTATTCTCAAAATCTGTAACAAACGCAGCTCACTGAAAGGCAGCATTTTCCCTAAGCTTTTAATACTCAGCCAGTTTAGAAATTCCCCAGGTTTAAACCCTCCCCATATTGTTTATTCTGTTGGAAAAGTTGACAGAGACATTTAACTCTGGTGTCACTTTTACTATCAATTATTACATCCCTTGTGCAAGATCTGGTCTCTGAAGTCATCACAGGGAAGACATAGAAAAATCTACTACTGGGCAGATATTTTATGTCTGTGTCACTCAGATTTATGGTATTATAGCTTCTATATGCAAAAGATGCATCTTTTATGGCAAGATAGCTCTTCTAATGTCTTGAAGTGTCCTGAACTCATTACAGCTTCTGACTTGTTCCAGCCTTCAGATTAAAATGGTTCAGGTTACATCATTTTAAACTGCACAAAGGGTCAAGAGACCGTATCATTTCAATGAGGCCACAGTTCATTTGCTTTGGCTCAGGAAAGCCAGAGGATGAAATACATATTAATAGTCACAGTTTGAAAAAAGGATTTCAGCCTTGGTATTAAAATGAAGCAAAACATTTCATACATGATGCAGCAAAACTGTCACTGGACTTTTGCCAATTTGAAGGAGTTGGAGAGGGAGAGAGAAGGAAGAAAAAAGTATAACTAAAAAATACACCTGGTACATACTGCTTTTTTAAAAACTTTTTATTATAGAGAGAAACAATATTTGCTTTTTGCTTCATGGAGTTGAAATCAGTCCATTAAGAAGGTGGGAGAAAAGATTAATAGGCAAATTCAGCATGCTGACTCCGTCATGTAGTTAATGTGCTTCATCTTACCTAGGTGATGAACTGCATTTACACTGACAATGAGTTGAGAGAGGGGAAGAAAGGTTAAATATGTGGTTAGGGGAACAAAGTTAATGAAAGCATATTACAGGATTTTACAAAAAAACATATATTACTGTTCATTTAATGTCATCCTTGGGACAATTACATCCCTTGTGTAATCTCACTAAGCTAATGAGATCACATCAGGGATGAATTTGGCTCTTGTATTTGAAGTTTTAAAATGGTGGTGGTATCCTAATTTTGTTCTTTACTTAGAATGAGAATGAACTTTGGAAGCCTGAAAAGAGTGTTTTTAAGGATGATGGAGACCAGTGAGATAGGGATGATGCAGAGTAGAATATTGAGCTAATTCATGTTTAGCTTTCATTGTCCTTGTCCAAATAATTATTTAAAGTTTACTAGCTTTGCATTTCTGTATGTGGAGGAACTGTTGTCATCTGGAATCCAGAGTCTTAAAGATGAGAGACACCTACCTCTCTAAACATGCCAAGGTTCACTTTTAGGTATGACAGACACCATCAAAGTCATCCTCAGCTGCACTGATCAGCTTTAATACCTTGTCAAGATTTGAGTGTACACAGCTTGGATGGTGTTTTAGGTAGCCCCTGTGACTGCTGACCATCCCACAGTAGGATTCTTAACTGAAACAAACGCTTTTCAGCCTCCAAAATATGGCTACTCAAATGCACCATTCATCTACTTATGTCTCCTGTGAATTTGATGCATAAAATTTACAAAACATATGCTTTGTTGATTTCTGTTTTTTGTCCTTAACAGTAGCATGCTGAACAGCAACAAACGACACCCAAGTCCTTTCTTTTGATGGCAGGACTTCCAACTGAACTTTGTGAGAGTTCCAGCCATCAAGCTGTTGGAGTTTTATTTTGTGTAATTAATGAGGCAGTTGTTGAAGCTGAGACTTGTATTGGTATCTCGGGTATGTGTCTTAAGCACTGGGGGACAACAGCTCCTTCCATCTGTGGTCTCCTGAGCAAAATAAATTCCTCTAACTGGGAAAATTACATGGACCAGTAACACAATATTCAGTAACAAACTGTTAACTCTTATAAAGTGAGTTCAGAATAGTACCTCTCTGAAGTTACAAGAGAGATTAGATTCGAGTCTCTTAGAGCACAGGTAAATGAGCCAAGAAAGCATCTACTTGGTGGTTTTTCTGTCTTTCTGTGGCTTTTCACTGATACGGAAAACTAGACATAAATGCCCTTAGAGTAAATTCATGCCTGACAATCTGTCTCACTGCAGAGAAACATTGTCTCTGTACTTCACATGGATCATGTCAGTGTGACAGGGGCATAAGCATTGATTCTGAATATTACCCTTTGCTAAATTGTGCATAGTCCTGCTTAGCTAGATTTTGATGTATCTGACTATCCCTATGTTTAAGGGAAAAGAGAATATGGCTGCAGTGTAGCAATTCTCCAATTATTCCTGTTTGCCAGAACCAACAAACAGTCCAGAGATACTTAAGAGTTATGCCAGAAAATCAAATCTGTCACTGGCATTAGCTCAGTAAGATTTCATATAAAATAAATTATACTTTTGTGAAATTTATCCTCAAACCTGCACAGTAAAAATTCTTTAGTATATTTCAATTACTCTATGTTGCTCTTTCTTTTCTTCGATGCATCTCTTAATGGTTTAAAAATCCCTGCATGATTTTTTTCTGTTGTTTTTGGTTTTGTTTTTTGTTCATGATATTTCCCCTTAAATATTTCCACAAATTTTCCAGCAGAGATATAATGACACTATTTTATTCCATTCTACCCTCTTGTTCTTCTCTAGGAGTCTCACAGTGAACGTGTTCCCAGAACACAGATTAAGCTGCACTTTCCTTTTATTTCTTATTGCAATTTTCAGAGTGCACAGAAGACATTTATTTTTTTCCCCAGACCTTATTTTTCATTCATCATGACAATGACACAATGCTCAAGACCTTAATAATCTTATGCAATTTCATTTTTGCTATCAATAGTTCAGACACATTCTCCCCCTTCCTCCCCTTCCTGACTATGTTGCTTTTGAATTTTTCAATATGATATGTAAAACTTTAATTATTTTGATTGTTTTACTTGGTATTATAATTATGCGATTTTCATTTCTCTTCTACTCTAGTGCCTCTGCTATAGTAGTGAAGGAAGTTAGGTTATAGTATTTATTTATATCTATATATCTCTATCTATGTGTAACACTACCATTCTTCTGTTCAGCTGGATTTTGGTCTTGAGTGAAGCATTTAAACTTGTCTGTTCTTTGGAAAATGCTGAGATTTTATTTTGTTTTTAATTCCAAAGTCAACTGAAATTTTTAACAAATAATTGGATACTGATGGATATTTTCTACTTAGAAACCATTGAAATATTGTGCTCTGGTTCAGACCCACATTTTTTATTCCACTTTTGACTAAAAAAACTTTAAAAATTAAATACAGTTCTGACACTATCAATATTTTCGATCAGTATGTTTTAAACAAAACAGTCCCTGAACGAGGATATTTCAACATCTTCAACATCTTTTTTTTTTTTTTTCTTTCTCTGTAAATGAAACTATGTTTTCTAATGTAAGAACATAATTGTTGGAAGCTTCTTACTCTGCAATGGAGCTGGTAAGGTCTTGTAAGAGGGTAGAATTCAGCTGAAATCAAAGAGGAGCCCAATCTGTTCAGGAGGAACCTTGGCCCCCGGGAAGACTGGGAGGCAAGAGCAAGGAAACACTGGTGCTTCTCTGCAGGCAGGAAGGCACCCTCCTGGACCCAAGTGCTATCCCATCCTCTCTTCCCTCCTGATCACTATATGCGGTTTAAAGTACTTAAGCAAAACAAGCAAACAGAAAAAGAGGTAAAAGGGCATTCTTGGTGCTCAGATACTGATGAGAAGGGGAAAAGCATGCTATTGCAAGCCTAAGGGAGATATATGGTTACCCAAAGGTGGAGGTAAACAAAAAGCCCGAGTGGAATTTGTGTCTCTTTGTAATGTGTTTCTTCTTTTTCGTTTTCTTCCTTTGACATGGGGGGCTGGGGAGCTAAGAGTATGGGAACATTTTATTTTGTGTTACTGAATTCATCAGCCTTTGTGGGTTTAATTTCTTGCCATAATACACGGTTCATTTTAAATGCTTTAACATCTACAAGGCTCTCAGTGTAGATGAATGAACGCTGCCATAATTCCAAGCACATCACATTTATATCTTCTTGTCAGACAGTTACATTTATTAACAGCAGCATTTAAAATTCACTTTCTTCTTTGAAGAAAGCCTTGACTATAAGATAGAACATACTACAAGTAGTATGTTTCATGCAGCAGTGCTAAAACTGCTGTCAGCATCCCAATGTGGCCATATGTCTGGCATAAAGTACACAAAAGAAAGTGTTGAGGTTTGGAGCACAGGCTAATGATAAGTAGGCCGGTTAAACAATAAGCCTCTCAAGTGAGCAATATACATTCTGTTCTGTTTTTCTTACTTTGTGCTGCTTTAAATCAAAGTCCACAGGTCTGCTATTGCTGGGAGGTTGGACATGTTGTCTGCAAGTAAATAGGCCCTGTGCCAAGAAACTAGAGCTCACTCTTGGTAGAGGAAGAACATTGTTCACTAAAATAGTTTGTCTTTTGATGCCAAAGGAAATCAAATTGTAATCAAGGGCTGAGAACGGACTGAAGTCATAAAGGCTGGCTTGCCTCAGACTTTGGCAGCCTCACTTGTTCCCAGGCATATTAAATATAATTTACGTTTGCAGAGGGGAGAGGCTTTATTGCACTGGAAATTTGTTTTAAATAACACTTAAGTGAAACAGTGTCAGGGGCAGCCAGGGATACACTTCTACTGTCATTTAGACTGCTGAAAATCCAGAATATATTCATGGCCTTTACCAGTTTTGTTCTGAACTTACATCTCTGTAAATGAATATTTATGATCAATGTTGATGAAACAATCACATTTCATAGGTTCTGGTCACCATGCTGAGTGGAATGTTCATGATGAAAGGCTTACCTCAGTTAGGGAAGAAGTTTATGCTTTTCTTCTGTTTTATCATGCATGTGAAAATTCAGATTAACTATAAATGGCAACATTTGGTTGGAAATTAATGGACGGTTGAATCAAATTTGTTTTTGATCCGCAATGTGTGGAGTGAAATCAATTTACTGATAATTCCTGTGTAAAAAAGTTAAAGTTTAAAATATGTCCTTTATGGCTTCAGAAATTAACTTTAGGAACATTTCAAAATAAGAGAAAAATCTGTTTTATATTTTTCTAAATGAAATTTAACTTTTGGAGCAATAAAACTTGCTTGAATTTCACCATGGAATTAAAAACGAATTTAAAAATAGCTTCTCTCAAGAAGTGATAATCCTAGTTTTCAGCATCTTGTTCACAAGTAGCCAGCTGAAGGAAAATGTTGTTTTAATTCTTTGCACACTTTTGGACAAGATATTTTTCTTCAACCTGACACCATAATGTAAGTTACTGAAACTTATTTTACAGATTTGCACTGAGTCAAAGCAATGGAATCTGCCAACTAAAAAGTAAAAGGTGTTTTATGAAAATCTCATTTAAAATCATGTTCACTCCTTTCTTTTGCAGCTTCGTCACATTGCACATAGCATTTGTCAGCAAAATAGCTTTAGTTATATATGTACGATGCAAAGGGAAACTTGACCCTGAGGAAATGGTAAGGTATAATTAAACTACCAAAGAAATGGTTGAGTAGTTGCTGTCTTTAAAACATAGGGGGTATTTGCTGTTTCAGTGTTTCTGTTGGTAATACTATTGAAACAGCACACTTCCTCCTTAAAATGGCAATATTTAGACCATTATGAACAGTTCATCTCTCTTCAAGGGGCAATTGACATTTAAAGCAATTTAAGGCTAATTTTGTTAAAAGACTAAGACAGATTTTAGACCTTGACGACCAATTTGGAGGTCTAAGACTGTGTCTCAGTGCTGAGGGACCAAAATAGATAGCCATTTGTTTGATATGTTTCTTAAAACCCTGCCCCTGTCTGTGCATGTGTTTACCTAAGTTTTGATGATGCGTAACATCTAAGTGACTAGCTTAATGCCCAGACTCTGTCACATCAGAGTAATCTATAGCCTTATGACTAAGCTTTTTCTGGAGGCTCCTTTGAAAATGTGTGTTGTTCATGTCTTCTGTATGAGACATCTAATTTAATTTGACTTACGGCGGTGCGCCTCAATAAGAGGCAAGGTGCCTAGGAGAGGTGACATGCATTTCTCACTGTTCCCTGAGTCCTTGTGTGAGTCTAACCTAAGGCACTTAAAAATAGCTTGATGGAAATACAAACAAAACTATCTTTTCCTGAAGCTGGAACCCTCCCTTTTCCAGAAGGAAGTTAAAATTTAAATGCATTATTTTCTGAACAAAATTGAATAGATCGCACTATTGATTTTTAATGCAAAATATCAGTTTTTCTTTAGGATTAAATTACTGCAGAAGTTCTGAAAGGACCCTTACTTATTACATCAGTGGCTATTCCAAGGGGAAAATGACAGGGTAAAATTTTTTTACATCACAGCATAAAAATACCAGGACTATCAGCTGTAACCCGTGGCTGCCCTTTTTCCCAGACATTTGGAAGATACATGGTGAGGGCCAAGAAACTACAAAAGGCAGAAGGCTGACTGAAGAGGTAAATGCTATGATGCTTAGACATGAGTTAAGGTATCTGGCACTTTTGATAGCCACTGGCACTCATGGGGATTTGATGAATTGGTAGTTACTTTATAATAGTCCATGTCAGTGAACAATACCACATGATAGTGGAGCATGGGCTTTTGAGATGAATAAAAGCAGGACACTGCTACAAAACACTATCAGACTAGGAAGGCATTCCAAAAAGTAACTGGAGAGACCTCAGTACATGTGTCCCTTAAGTGCATGCAGAGATTAAGGTGCTATGCGAGATGGCATCTGTAGTTCCTGTGAAGCAGCTCAGATTCTCTCTGAAGTCATAGAAATGCTCTGAGACAACCCTGTGCTCTCTGAAGAAGTTCACACAAAGAGTCTTTCACAAAACTGCTTCAGGATTCAAGCCTGTCTTCAATATTCCCTTCTCTAGCACAGCACACTCCTGTATCACACATTTCAATTGTTCTCAAATTTTCTGTTGCTTTTCTTTTCCTTCCCTTTCAGTCAAACAATGCGATACAGTGTATTCAGATGTTAATAGGACCATTTCTTGAAATAGGAAAAAACAGGCTGCTTTAAAAGTTTTTACTTTTATATATAGATAGGTGTATAGAGATATTTATACTTTTGTTATGTTTTCTGCCTTCCCTTTGTATTGTCTTGTAAACATGTCATGAACTTGATCCTTCATTTTTGAAAACAATAGGAGCTGGATGCTTACTTCAGGGAAAGCAAAGACTCATCTCTCTATTGTTGACGTTTTGTTAAAAAAAAGATTGAGGCTTTCAAAAATATTCTTTGACATACGCATGCTGCAAACAAAATAGGAGCAGAAGGACATATTTCAATGCCCAAACTGTACTTGTTATCCTTACAACCAGGGTAACGCTAAGAAGCCAACAAACAGATGTAAAAGGCTACTCAGCTGAGCGTGAGAACAAAAATGTGCCAGGGGTTCACAGCTATAGGCTGACTCTCCTGCCATCTCACCATTATCTCATCTGTAGATGCTTATTGGCAAATTAACTGATAACATCCCATTGTGTGTTTGGGAAATTGGTCCTGCTACTGCTGCACAGAGTGGGCAACCTATTTCTATCAGGTTACACTCTTCTGTTGGGGTTTTCTTTTTTCTTCTCGTAAGACCCAAAGCCAGTCAGTTCAAAGTTGACAGCTGTTCAAATTGCTGTATGCTTTTTAGAGGAGACATGAAAATAAATGTGTGCCAGAATTTTGCTTGAGATCGCAATGCAGTTAACTAATTTTGACAAAGAGATCCTCCCCTAAACTTATTTTACATGCTAAGAGTCGGTAATATAGGGGGAAAAAACAGCTAATGGAGGTAGAATTACTAGCCTGTCATCTTAACAAAGGACTTTTGGAAATGCATTGCCTCCTCAGGAATGAGTTTATACTTCTTGAAGTTTAGTCTCAGATAACGTACAGAAGACAATTAAACAGAAATGTACATAAACAAAAATATTTTAAAATCTGCAATATTCATGTTAATTATTCCATATTTTTTAATCACTCATCATTCCTGAGTGAAGAAGCTATTTTTTAACAGTCAGGCAATCAGGTGACATAGGCCCTGTAGTCATGTCTCTAATTAAAACCATCTAAAATTCTTGTGCAGATACACATCTGTGTGTATGTGCATACATCTGTATTGTGCCTAAAACTATACACCTCTCTATATAAACACCAAGTATAATTTCTAATAATTTTCCTTAATTAAAGTACCGTTCAGACTAAACAAATGTCTGTTACTTCTGCTACAGAAGCAAACACTTTATTTCCTTGTATTTATCTAGGTTGGAATTAAGTAAAATACAGCACCCCAAACAGGCTGCACTGCAACTACCTAGGTTGTACAACCTATGGAAACCATAACCATGCAAATTTTGGTTTTCATCTACTGAAAATTCAGTGCCATGAAACAGGAAAAAAAAAAAAAGAGCAGCCTTGCCATTTGATGGTAAAGAAAACAGTGATCTTGATCACTGATGCAAATAACAGTATGATTTCAGCCAAAGTAAATTTAAACAAACAAGCAAACAACTCAAGTTCAAAACCCTCACTCCAGATCAGGTGCTTGTTCTAGGAATGTCAGAAGCCATGTCAGACAAAGCATAAAAAATTCAGGAGACTAATTTTGGAATATGCTGTCAAAAGCAAATATGAAAGACTATTCAAAGGCAAACATATCTGTTCACTGTAATGCATTATAACTGGCTATTCAATTTCTTGTTCAAGCTCAATGGCCCTAAAATAAAAAACTTAAACGCTCTATAGAGATTTCTTTGCTCACATGCATATGAATAACTTTAAAGATACATATTGTGCTCATTCAAGCATTTTCTCATGTATATTTTCATTGTTTAAACACTCCTATTTGCTAAACTCCTCAAATGTGATTAATGTGGGTGATAAATAGAAGTTTGCAAAACAAGTGAAACTGTCAAAATTGTCCACTTTTCCAGCAACAGAAGATAAATAATAAGAAAATATTTTAAACAACCTCTAGCAAGAATCCCCATGACACAAATATTAATGAACAATGAATGGTAGCCGTTTCAGGATAGAGTGAAAAAAACCCATTGAATAGTACCCACAAACACTTTTTGCCTTTCTCTATGATAATATAGACTCTTGAATATCTTCTTATTGTGTAGAAGAGATTTATAGTTTGTCTCATGCTTTGCAGCTCTAAAAGAACACAAGGCAAAACAAGCTCAAAATTAAAAATAAATTAAAAAAAAAAGATAGCATGTTTTCTCTACTTTATCAAGAAAGGATGAACAACTGTTGTGTACCTAATATGCAGAGACATCTTAGTATAACAAGATACAGCTTAACTCCTAGAGTCCTTGTTATTTAATCCATTTAGTTCTGCCCAGGGATCACATGAATTTATGGAAACCCCCTGCTACCCTCTTTGTTGACTTCCATCCCTGCTGGGAGATCCCCATCTGCTGGGAAGCAAAAGTCTGTCTTGAACTTTACCTCATTTAACAGAGTGCCACATGTAAATCCAACTTCTTCATTTATTACTTTGACAGAGCAGATGGCAATGGGCTTTTATAAGACTGTAATGTTGCTTAAAACCAGATATATTTGTAGAAATAATAGTTTTAGCTGCTTGGATTCTAGTGCCTGATTTTTAAGAAGGGAGTCTGACACACGCAATTAAATTTTTGAGCCATCAGTACTTAGTGATGCATCATAATTTAGCTGTTTTCAGAAAATCATATTGTGACCAAATAATCATTCATTAAGAGAGAAAATACTTTTTTAATGGAAATTTGAGACTCCTGTTTGGTGGCTGATATGAGTGACTAGTTTTCTAATAGCCTTAATCACTGGAGTATTTCTTTACTTGTTCATTTAAGCCCATTAATGAAAACATATGATGTAAAGTCTAATATCTACTAACCCTCGATGACTGTTTTGACTTCCAGCATTGTCCTATAAATTACTATGAATGACATGCACTGAAAATCAAAGAGTATTATTTCACTGTGATTAAAGAGAACAGGTTCACCCAAGACTTCCTTTTCATCCAGTAAGACCACAGAGAAATTCTTTGTTAGCTTGAGTCAGATGTAATGTACTTCAAAATATCTTGTCCTTAAAAATCTTACCCTAAATGCATAATGCAGGTTTTAAAAATAACTTGAAAACTCAGTGTCAGCCACTGGGTTTGCTTGTAGAAGGCATGTAATGGGAGAGGGAACATCAAGCACAATCACAGTATCTTGGGCCTGAAGACTACAAATCCTATAAATTACTTGTCCTCAAGATCCAGTCTAATGGTTTGTGCATTTGTCTGTTTGTTTATAACTGGTGACATCTGAAAGGTTTTTTAGCCCTGGAAAAGGAAAAAAGTAAACCTTACACAGTCAGTGCTGACAGTACTTTTCTACCTGAAAATATCAGCTAACTTGATGCTCCATAAAATTCAAAGGGCATGTATTTATCTGATACAACTGGAGACTTTGGTTATGTTCATCTTGGCCATGAACCTTCCGATCATGTTGTAAGTATTATGGCCAAAGGGCACTGGTTGTTTTTGTGACATTTGTGATCTGTCATGCAATCATGTAATCTTGTATGGCAGCTTCAGGGTGAGACCTCATATGAAGTGAGCAATCTGCGTTCTTGGCTCTAAATTAAACAAATACCTCTAATTTACACTTCCTTAGTTTAAAGTCAGGTATTTTAAGGTATTTCAGTCTTGTGCATGTGCTTGTGTCCTAATGTCAGGTACCATGATTCATAATAGATTTTTGCTTTTCCGATGAATAAATAATGCTGTTTAGAAAAAAGGATGTCTGTGCCCAAAGGGCTTTTATAACAAACTGCACAGGCCTCCTCTGCAACTATGCTGATCAAACTTCTGTTTTATTGATCATTTGGAGAACATTATACCAGGAGGGATTTGTCTCTCAGTGTAATTTCCTTTAATAGAAACTGTATTATATTTGATTTTTTATTTAATATATTGGAAATTTCTTAAGCTTTAATATCATGCTGACTTTTCTTGATTTTAATTGCAGATAATTTTTAAGATTCTTGAGTTAAAGATTAAAACCTAACCTAAGGGTCATCTGCATGAAAAACCCCTGGAAGATAATTCTGGTTGCAAATTCCTTTGCAATAATTTCCTGCAGTATGATATGAAGAAAAGTGATGTATCAGAGTAAAAGCCAGAGAGACTCTATCCTTATCAAATAAATCCCCCAAGGAAAAGCTAAAGAAAATTAAAGTCAGGTATAGCTATTCCTGCTTTGGCTATAACCTCAGGAACACACCTCAGAAGCATCTCCTCTGGAAAGGGCAGCAGTGATCCTCTCCACCGATAAATGTGACAGGAAATCAGTGGATAATTAGTGGCTATGTGTAATATAATCCAGTTGAGAAACTGGACTGCAGTGGGAGTCAGTTTAGGTAGCACGAGAAGCTTTGGCCTGGAAAAATGAAGACATCCGAGTGCCATTGAGGCAAGCTATGCTGGCATACACGGATACATGGCTCTCGCTGGGATAGCTGTGGTGTGTTTGCAATGGAATAAAAATACTTGTCCTTGCTTGCGTTTGTGAACCTATAGACTGAACTTTAGTAGATAAAATGTAGCAAAAAACAAATGGTGAAATCAGGACTTTAGAGTTTTTTTCTCCTAAATGCTTAGGATTGTAATTGTTTCTTTTTTTCTAATTCATACTTAAAGCAAATGCAAGAAAAATGCAGCACATATTCTTTACATAAAGAGAAAAATTTAATCACTCATGAAAGGTAACACAGTGTGGAATTTCAAGAAAAAAGAAAAGGAAATCCCCTTGTGGTTGCCTAAGGATTTGAGAAAAACAACTCCCAAACACATCGATAAACCAACCTCTTCGTTTTCTGGATGCTGTGTGTAGGCAGATTATGGTACTTCAGTAATTCTGACCTTTATTTAACTACATGGTTGTGTGTCAATAGAAGTCTAAACAAGTAAAGCAGTCACTCTGTGTACAACTGGTTAAAATTCATGGCTAGCAGGGAGCAGATTGCCACAGGAAAACCCCCAGCCTGTTCATCTACTGGTACCCTACCACCAGCAGAGCTCCTTTTATTCAAGCTTCTTCATATGGTTGCCTTCAATTCTTTTGCAAATCTTCCTCTACCCTCACAAATTTATAGCCCATTGATGCCTTTCTGTGGGTGACTTGAAACATCTGGGTAACAATCCTGCAGTCTGTGTCCTGCACCCTTCCCTCAAACAATGGCGGGTACAGGACAGCCATCAAACCCTAAGCAAGAATGGAGCTGGTTACCATGTACATTCATTGCCCACCCCCGATTAGGGGGCGGGGAAAGGTGGAGGAGCTCAGGGCATTACTTTGTCAGTCTCAGAAAAGTAGTTCCTGTGATTGTTATTTCATTAGGCTAAATTAGTTTGGGTGATGCTTATTTCCTGCTCTTGGATGTCAGCTCCATTTCTGCCAGCTGCCACTTTTACACGAGGTTTTGCAGGAGGTTCAGTCTGAGGTGGCTGAACTCACACATCTCTGGGCACTTGGTGTGATAGAGCAGGAAACGTCTCAATAGAGCACACACAATTCATTTACAGCAGTTTTACATTTAAATTAATTTAGTGGGTTTTAATAGAGTGTACAGATTTCCCCCAGAGTCTTAAAAGCATTAGATAGATGGGAAAAACTCCCTATTGAACTCTAAAATTAAATATTTTATAAGAAATGTCTGTATTTCATTTATCTGAAAAGCTATGTCCTTTATCAGAGGTTTTTTTTTTTTTTTTTGCTTTAGGATAACCAAGTGAGAGAAAGAATAGTAGAAGGAATCTTTCCCCGCTTTTTCCTAAATAGCATAATCATTCCAGAGATTAAATTAGGAGATTTACAGCTGCAATAAATATTTTTTTTGTAGTTTTGTTGCCCTGGTATATGAATATCTGAAGGTATTTAGTGACAAACAAAGGAAGATCTAGCATATTCTTACCTTGTATTTATGTTATTCAGTGTGTAACAATGTATTGCTAAATGATACTTGCTAAATCAGAGTTACTTAGCTATTTTACTGAGATCTGTTAAACTGCACTGTTTAACTTTCTCATTGTTAGACCAGCCAAGTGCTGGTACCACAACCAGGTACCACCAGCAGGTACCACAACTTACAGACAGCAAAATTTTGCTCCAGATCTAGACTAATACTCTCATTTTAGGATGTCAGGAATATGCACTTAAATTCCACAAATGGTGTCGGTTTTGTTGACATTATGTTCTCTTATATAGCTGCTATATTAATTTTTGAAAATTTTGTGCAGAAAGTCAAGCCTCTTTTTAAGATTCAACGATGTTGCTTATGCAGATGAGTTCTCTGACACCTTTTTCCCAACTTCTACCCCCCAACAACAACAACAAAAGAAGAGGAACAACAAAAAGCAGCATCTCTCACTGTAACTTGGACTGTATCATCCCTGCTGAAATTTCTTCCTGGCTTAGTAACACATCTATACCAGGGTGACTTGCTTCATGCTATCATGCTGTGGCCTCAAATGTCACCCTTCAGATCCACCCAAGTGGCAAAGCAACGCTAGGATGACATATCAATCTATTATTACCTGCAGAACAGTAAATATGTCAGGTGATGAGGCTGACTCACAGTTGGTATGAACAGGACATGAACTTGTGAGAGAACATACAAATGTGTCTGACCAATTAAGTTATAACTGCTTTTCTTCATTGTGTGCTAAAGAACAATGGTGGCTATTAGTCTGTTTTTATAGACAGGACTACTGGCAGGTGCTGTAAGTCTCTCCAGCGAGCCTTGGTGCAAAAATGATTAACTGACTGAGACAGGAGTTTGGGCACACACACTATTATTGTGTGTCACTGCAGTGAAGAGAGTGTATGTAATATTACTTGGTATGGGGAACTGCCTTGGTATCAAGTATCAAATATGTAGAGCAAATCATTATGACTCTACAATGTAGGAAAATGTCTTGCTTTCAGGAAGAATAATCAGTTCTTAGTCATTCTCAGAATAGAAAAACTTGCTAAATTTACTGAGAAAATTGTTTGCAAGTCTCTAAAGAAAATGTGCATACACAAGTGTTAAGCCACGCATTACTTATTGGAAAGTAGGATGGGGTTATTGTTGAACAAAATGTAAGTCATATTTAAGAACATGATAGAAATCCCACCTTTAAAAATACTTTTTGTAGAGGTGTGTTTTCACACTTCAATATTGTCATTATTTTGTCAAAAACCCCAAACTCAAATGCATAACAGGCATTAAATTAGATTAAGTATCAATTTTCATTCAAAACAACTCTTGCAAAACCTTACTAACAATATATTTTTAATGCTGATCGATTAATAAAAATAGTTTTCAAAGTGATTCTTTTATTTAGTAGCAGCTATAAATTACACATGAATGGATCCAGCTGTTAAGAGAAAGCAAAGGTGTATATTTTAGTTCTGTGTGGAAAGTCGTCTATAAATTCCTGCAGGATACATATTTCATTGATTTGCATCTGTCTACACTGAAAACAAAAGGGAAAACAAAGGTAAAAGAATTCCCTGTGGCACATCCCCTGAGGACTGGAGAATTTCTTTCTTTTATCTATTGATGCTGTAAACACTACATCTCACCCTACCAAACTAAAGCTTTTGCTCTTGAAATTAGAGATGCTTTGCGCTTCTTGTCACATCCCAGCTTTCTGTGAAGAGAGGTCCTCTAAGGAGCTTCTGCTTATCTTGTTTTACTTTGAAACCTGTTCAAAGGAAAGAAGAAAGATCCCACTTAGCCTAGTTAGCCCGAGACTAGATCATTTGGTTTGCTTATGGAAAGGCTTCCCTTTAAAGATAAGAGCCCTTAGAATGTATCAGATAATTTGAGTTAAACTTTTGAGCTGTAAGTCTTACTGTAGTCTAAGTATTTCCGTGGCTGTCTGCTCTCTAGCATGTGAGCACATCACACTTACTCAGTTTTGTCATTATAACACCCCAGTGAGATAAGAAAATGTCTTTATTTTGTGCCTGGGGAACTGAATCACAGGGTAGGTGAATAATCTTGCCTGAAGTCAAATGGAAACTCTGTGGGAAGCTCTGTGGTTGATCCAGAGTACTAAAACTAGGTATGGTGTCCCAAAGCAGTGCTGCCTCCACAAAAACACCCGTTCTTTTTATTTTTGTCAGCTGTCCCAAGACGCAGTAAGTGCTTTTGGTTGAGAATCGTGTCCAAATCATGCACAGACCTAAACCAGCATCAGTGCTGATGAGGTATACAGCATTTTTAAGATACTACTCACACTATGTACAGGCACATTTTTGTAAGATGTGAGTGCTGTGCATTCTTTAATAATGTGAATACATATTAAGGACTTAGCTGTATGAAAAATTTGTTGTGACTTCCAAGGCAAAATAAAAGAATGCATTCCTTTAAAGCTCAGATCAAAAAATGATCCAGTTTATTCAGATTTTTGAGATAAGAATATGTAATGATTTACCATAATTCAGCTGATTCACCTAACTTACATTGCAATAATATGATGATTTTATTACTGAATTTGCTCTGTTTTAATACAGGCATTGTCAGTGAAAGCATCTCCTCCAGTGAAGAGAAGCAGGATGTGGATTGATGGCCTTCTCTACCCATGAAAAAAACAGTGATAACAGTGATTCTGGACTAACCTTTTATATATGCTTAGCAAGAACTAGTGAAAGGTAGGATCAATTTTTCAATTGTGCAGATTTGGGTTTTCCTCAGTTTAAATAGAATTTGGACTTAATCTATGGCAATCTACAAATTCAATTAAGAGAATATATCTGAAGCAAGTTCTTTGTTTCCCTGTGTCTGCTGCCTGCAGCTCTCAGTAACAACAAAAAAGGGAATGACAGGATTTTAACTTCATTAGATGACAGCAGAGTAACATCTACTGCAGAAACCCCTTCCCTGTGTGAGTGACATGGGGAGGGAGAATGTGCAATCTATGTTCTTTTCTGGGGTGCACCTGGGGAGGTTGCCAATGTTTCTGTATGTACCTACTGCAGCTACCAATGATGCCTGCACTGGTCACACTATTTACACCAAGGGTCTCTAGGTTGGAATACAGAAAGTGGTAACCAAAAGAGTCATAATATTGGAGGAAAGGCTTAAAAGCAAAATGAAGTATAGGCATTTCTGTTCCAGTTTGAGGAAGGATTTGAAACCCCCATCATCAGAAATGGTTGTACCATTCCATAGGAGTAGCACAAGTGTAGTGATACCAGCTGAAGGGTGCACAAGCATGTATATACACACTTATATGCATATCTTTATATATAAATATGTTCAACTGTACTTTATTTTTTTCCCTTTTACTGTTCTTCTACACTTAGAAAAACAAATATTAAATTGATAGAAGAACTTGTACACTACCTCTGGAGTCTCACTTGGGCTAAAAAAAAATTGTTATTATTTCATAATAATAATTTAAATAATAATATATAATAAGATAATAAGATAATAAAGACAATGATATGATAAAAGTTATTTCAAGTGTAAATGAAGTATCATAAACAATCTTCTCCCACTGTTTTTTTCTGTCACAAGGAAATTGTTCCTTCATGCTAGTAGACATTCCAGTTTTTTAACATTCAACTTTTGGCAATTATTAGCTCCCAGACTGACAATGATGAGAGTATTGTAAATTTTTCATTAATGAAAGATTGCTTTCCTAGGCTTTTTATCTAACATTAGGCAATGTTGTCTTGTTTCTATCCTTGTCTGACTGCCTGGAAAATTTATTGATTGTGAGATTTCAGTGTCTAGTATCTTGTGTCTTATGTCTAATGGCTTCTATGCATTTCTGTAATCTTTCTGGGACAGTTTAGATGACAGAATCTGAGTTTCCAAACATGGTTCTGAACATGGCTGTCATGATTTAATCCCATCTGGCAACTAAGCATCACGCAGCTGCTCACTCACTCCCCCTCAGTGGGATGGGGTGATAAAGCTTGTGGGCTGAGAGAAATGCAGTTTAATAATTTACAATCAACAATAATAATAATAAGGAAAAGAGGAAATATAACAAAGAGCTAAAAATAAAACCCAAGAAAGAGAAATGATGCAAATGAAAACAATTTCTCACCACCAACTGACACGTGCCCAGACAGATCCTGAGCAGTGCCCCTAGCCCTCCACCAAGCTTCCCACCCAGTTTTACTGCTGAGCACATTGTCATATGGTAGGGAATATTGCTATGGTCTGTTTGAGTCAGCTGTCCCACTGTGTCCCCTCCCAACTCCTTGTGCACCCCCAACCTGCTCACTGGTGGAAAGATATGAGGAGTAGAAAAGACCATGTTGCTGTGTAGGCGCTGCTCAGCAGTAATGAAAACATCCCTGTATTATCAACTCTCTTTTCAGTACAAATCCAAAACATAGCCCCATACCAGCTACTATGAAGAAATTTATATCAGCCGAAACCAGCACAATGGCCTTTTGAGCAACACAGATGCCCCACATGCAAAGCAGAGATGCTGTGACTGTTGCCTCAATGAGATTTAAGTTTTGATAGTTATACCTTCCTCCACAGTCTCAGCCAAATTATTCAAAACCACCACGGGCTTTGGATAATTTGTGATTGCATCATCTCAGGTAACACAGTACTTCACAGGTAAATTAACTTATCCACTATAGATACCAAGTGTTTTTACAGGTGTTACATAAGATTTTGCTGTTATACTTAAATACTTTGAGCATAACAGCAAAACACTATAATAGTTCTGTGTACCCTCAGGCCTCAGTTCTGAATTATAGCATTTTTTCTTGAAAGTGGTAATTTATTTACTGAATCAATTCTGTTGCCTGATTTTTGGCAGTGTGGAGAAATTTACAGTGATGTACATGAATGCAGGAGATTCTTATAATCTCTGAACATGAAATATTTGTGTAAGTCTTGAAGTTTGTAAAACTATACTTACTTATTTTTCCCTCCTGCATTCCTACTATCAAAATAGATACTAGATTATGTATTCTATATTGACATGCTAAATAAGACCTGAAAATACAATTGAAATATGCCCATTTTACACTAATTAAGGATATGATTCAGCCAATAAAGTAAAAAACAATCTGTAGGCACTACTCAGAATGATACCACTCTGCAGAGATATTTCTGAATGGATTTGTTTAGCCTGTTTTGTGTCTACTAATTTTGCATGTATATTTGAAGTTCTGGGAAGTTGAAAGGGAAGAGTTAGAAGGGAGGCTTGCCTAGTACAAAAGCAAAATGACATGAGAATTCCTCCTGTGCAACTATTAGATACCAAAACCTCTCATGCAATAGTGATTTATTGTGGGAAAGAATAAGAAAGATTATGTGTATAAATCAGAATGTTAGCTGACTTGTGGCTCAGCTTCAAAGCCTTCACACTTCCTTCCCTCTACTTTTTACTTTGTCTACAGCTTCTTTTCCCAGTAAAAACTGCCTTTCTGCTTCATCTATGCATTACCCAAGGTCTGCCTTCTTGGGTACTTTAAAGACCTGATTATAGAATGGTTTTTGACCTTTTGCTTAAAATTATCTGTAATTATCAATGTCTTCCTTGAGAATGTGATAGATACCTGCTGCTCTGAATTAAGAAGTGCTGAACTGCTTTCAGAGGGCAGTCATCATTGCCTTGGAACAACACAGGGTCATATGGTAGCATAGGCATTAAAAAAATCGACAAAGCAAAACAAACTTAAAAATTAAACAAAATAAATAACACAGCTTCATGTTGTGCCTGATATTCAGCTGTCTTTGCCACTGCAGATGGACTTGGCAGGATGCCTGAGCAATAATCGCCAAAAAGATTTTTTAACTTTTCTTAAGTCAAATGAACCAGTACTGAAAGAAAATTGTTCACTTGTTGGAGAACAACATCAGAATAATAAAGAGGGTAATATCACAATAACCAAATATATTTTTTCCCCCATTTACATCTTATTAGACTTCAATGACTTTAAGGGTAACTTAGGGGTGGGTTTTTTGGTGGGGTGAGGAAGCAAGTTGAGAAAGACTGAAGGCCCTTTGAAGATGGGAGAGTATTTTCTGTTTTTCACTGATGATTTTTAGCAAAGGACAAACTAATAAATGTGGAAGCATGCAACCATGACAACAGTGCAGGAAGAAAAAACCTCATTACCCACAAAATTACTGAAATTACTGCTCTCGTTGGTTTCTACTGAAGAGATGCTGTTTTCCCTAGTCTCAGTTTCTGTTATTTGTCCAGACTGTGGATCTTCTATAACTTTTCTTCACTTTCACCTTTCTAAAGATCACTTACCCAGGCAGCTATGCCTCTCTTGAAATTCAAAGGTGTGATTGCAAGTTGTAGAAACCTACCTGTGACAACTTAAGTTGTTTAGTTTCTAAGCCTGGGTTTTGGCACTATCTGCAAAACTCAGGATGCTGTTCTAAACAGGAAACTGTGCTGATGTTGGTTCAGCATATTATTCACCAGTCTAGCTTGGTAGAACAGTTTCAGGTAAGCCAGCATGAACTGTGATGTCATCTTGTTGTTGCACTATAGATATGTACTTTGCCACAAGTTCTGCCTGCTCACTAACCACTCCCCACTAGTATGTGTCTGGAGCCCACTACTGAATGTAGTACTTATAGGAAATTCTATGAGAAGACATTTCAGAGAACAACTGGGTTTTCCTCTTTTTTACCCCCTCACTTACCTATTTGTCTTTTCTCTCTATCTCCACTCCCTCTCCATATTTTCATTCAGCTGGACTGATGTTATCAGACTTTGATATATCTTCATCCCATTCCAGTCTAATAATTCTCTGCCTGCCTGTATGCTACATCTGTGAGCTGAATTAAGGATGTTATCTTCCAGGTTATAATTTAAAACCGTAAATAAAACTCTGTGTAACCATGGTCCCTACAGTAAACCACTGTCCTGGTCTCTACCAGCTAACACATTGTCATTTAGCATTAGACTTTGTTTACTGTACTTGCTTGCCCCTCATTTGTACCATAAAAATCCTATAATTCAGGCACTAGCTGTCAGTAATGAGAGTTAAAACATTTAGCTCATTGCTGGTCAGCTCAGTACCTTAATGTTCTTCCTGTAAATGGTTGCCAAAAGAAAAGGTTAAGAGTTGCACGGTAATAAGGTCATAAGACACATAAGGACAGCAATACAAGGGGGAGGAGAACAAAAGCAAGAACAACTGAGAGAGCTGAAATAGTAAAAGTTTGCTTGAGAGAATAACATCAGTGGCAATGACATCAAAAGGAAATAGGAAACAGTTATGAGAAGAGGAAAATAGGTCATTAGAAGCAAAAGGCAATGTTGGGCATAGAAAAAACCCAGCACCGTGTTCCATTAAACCTGTAATACACATCTAGTCAAGACTCCTCTTCAGAGATTAAAAAGAAAAGAAAATTGTTTGGATATCTGTATTTAACAGATGACTTTTTTTTTTTTTCAGTTAAAATTACATCAAACAAACAAAACAACCAAAAAGATGGATGCAAAAAAAATCTCCTGTATTACTTGTTTACCTTGTAGATTCTGAATTACAGAGGTCCACTAGACCTCAAATGGAAGAGTACCACTATATTTTACTACAGGTCTGAGCTGGGGATGTGAGTGCTTAATATAGATAATCTAATACTGTGAACTTCATTAAAGATATCTTGAGATAGGCATTTAAGGAGAAGTTTGTATAATTGCATTTGTCTTTGTATTCTTCAATATTAAAGAAGAGGCATATTTTGAATTATTATGCTATAATTCTCTCTTGAGATGTAAATCAACTGAAGTTTCAGTTCAAATAAAACTTCTCCAAAAACCTCTAAGAGCTTCTCTACTCCTCCCATACTCCTCCCAATTCAATTGCATTCTTGATTACCCTCCAAAATCTATTCATTTATGCTGATTGTTAAATATCCTTTCCCCATTTCCACTAACTACATCATTATCAGCCTTATCGCAGTAGGACCATTTATCCTTTGCTGTGCTCTCATATTGCCATCCCTCCTCTCCTCTGACCACTGCCCTTCACCTTCTCCAATGACTCTGCTGTCTTTTCTTCTGTCAAAAGCTCCTTCCCTGTTTATTTCTACCTGATCTAATTTTGACTGGATTTTTCTAAACCTCTGGTAGGTGTCAGGTGATGAATTGTGAACCCAAAGATTTCTTGCTAGTAAATATTTAAAACTTCTTCAGTCCTTCTAGAATCCATTTTGTGGTGATAATAGGGCTTGGAAACAGTGAGGAGAGTTGAGAGATTTTTTTAATTTTTCTATACTATTTTGATAGAATTTAAAAAATTTTAAGAGGGGAAAGTCATAAGAAAATGAGGTGAAATTTCTAAGGTAAAGAAGTGAAAGCAGAAGGACTTTCGTTTGACACATATTATTTTTTCTTATTTTCTTTTTCTGTTTTTTCTTTTTCCATGTCTTTTCAATTTTCCCACACATTCTTTTTGCTGCCATGGAAAATCTGAACGAAGTGATATATCATCATTTGGTAGGCTACAAGGTTGAGAATCCAGATCTTATCAGGTTGTAAGTACAATGAGGTACTCCCAGAACTGAGCAACACAGATTTTCCTACCATGCAGTTACACCAAAGTTGTTTGGGGACATCTCTGGGGCAGTATGGAATCCTGACAAACCCCTAAAACAGCAGAATGTGCAACAGGCTGACATGCCCAAGCAGGGTGCTTCTACCTTCCAGCTCTCAGGAATGAAGTGGGAGCTGGATGATGCTGGAAATCATGAGGAGCAGTTGTGCCCACCCTCATAATAAGAATGGAAAAGTCCCTGAATAGGGACTGGCAGAAGTTGATATTTTTAGACTGCCAGTGCATGAAAGTCCGTTTTCTCCTATGTTCTGCTTAAATCAAGAAGCTGGGGAAAGGTCACAACTTTTATGAACTGTATCAGTCTGAGAGGGCAGGTAAAAAAAAAAAAGATGGAAAGCCGACAGGT
Source organism: Sclerurus mexicanus (assembly GCA_013396755.1). Lineage (NCBI taxonomy): Eukaryota > Metazoa > Chordata > Aves > Passeriformes > Furnariidae > Sclerurus > Sclerurus mexicanus. The sequence goes on along the minus strand of VWZF01005762.1, from coordinate 116,017 downwards.
GAAAGTAATCAACATTTAAATCCTCTCTTAATGTGGTAAGTTTTGTGGGTCAAGCTAGCGCAGCACCAAAATGGGCAGGCATGGAAGCTCACATTTCCCCTGGGCTGTGACTAATGTAACTAAAACAACACACATAATCCCAAAATATTAAAGCACTCATAAAAGAACACTCCTCAAAGTATATGAATGTTGTGTGAAGTGTGTGTCTGCTTTATGGGATGTTGTTTCTTACTCAGACTGCCTCAGTGTGGAATATCCTGGTGCCAACGAATGTCTCTTTTTTCTGTTTTGCAATGAAAGTTTATTAACATTATTGAATTATCCTCTAGCATGTCTAGATCTATGGAACAATATTTTTATTCAGCTGAAGTTCTTTTTCCTCCTAGAAATAGTGGAAAATCCTATATGAGTGCTCCTTCTTTAAGTCTATCTTGAGGGTTGACTCTAAGTAGCAATGTACTGCAAAAAAAAAGTTTGTGACAGGAACCTGTGGTACTTTTCTCTCTCTAGATAGGTGGACACTATTTAATTGCCATGATATTTCACAACAACTTGTAATTACCAGTCAGATTTTCTCCTGACCCGTGCCTTGATGTTCCAGGTTTTCCTTTCAGGTACACCGGAGCTATGTCTTTGAATTAAACACAATTGGCAGTGTGTGCATTAAATACAAACAGCAGTCCTTCATGTTTGAACTAAAAAAAAAAGCACAGGTTGGTGGGAACTTCGTGTATCAAGGAAATAAAATAAAAAAAAAAAAGAAAGAAAAAAAGAAAAAGAAAAAAACAAAGCCTGGCCTTGGTGTATAAAATTCCACTTCAAAAAAGAAAACCCAGAAAGTGAGTAGTTTGTTACAATCAAGCGGAAAGTCAATAGAGACTCTTGAACTTTTCCTGTTTTTGTTGTGTCTAATGTCCAGAAATTGGTTGAGCCTAATAGTCAGTTTCTCAGGGTTACATTAATACTTCAAAGAATTTGACCAAGCCACAACTGAAAAATGGTTTTTCCTTTTGAAAATATTGATGGCAAGTTTGATTAAAACCTTTTATTCCTCACAAACAACTTCTGCAGTTAAATAAGCCTTTTATTTTAGACTTGTTTAATTTATTAAAGTCTCATCTCACCCATTTGCTTATTGAAAGCACTTTTTTGTAAAGGGGTGATAGAAAGGGAGTCTGAGATGCTTAAGGGCACGTAAACATCCGTAACATTAAAACCTTTGCATCTACTTAACAAGGAACTATTATTTTGAGCTGAACATTTACAAGATGTTTAAAAGAAGACATGATTCTTCTTGTCTATAACATTTCTGTGGAACTACTGGAGCTGGGGATTATTCTTACATAATGAATGTAAGATGATTCACTACTCATAGCATAATGTCTTCTCTGGGGAAGACTGGGATTTTAGAGCTGTCTCAGGACTTCCCTGTACATCCTTTAACTCCTTACTGCCTTAATATGTAAATATGACACTCTGATACTCATCAAGGCTTTAAATTCTGTTTGCAGGGAGATTTTAGCAGCTGAGATGTGGACTACGATAGAAATTATTTTGAAAAAACTTGTGAATTTGAATACCACAATATTAAATCATTCTATTTCTTATAGTTTGTACTATTCCAAAAGCATGGGGTGAAAGCAAATCACCTGATCATCTTAGCAGAGCTTCTCTACCATGCAGCATTTTCCAAGTAAGCTAGTCTCTCATCAATAGTTTAGCTCCATACCAGCAGGTTTCATGTTAAAGGCACCACTCAAATGGGGTTGCTCTGTGTTCATGCTGTTGGCCCTGCACTCCCCAGCTGCTCATCACCTCCTCTACACTCTCCTTTCTTTAAGCATTGGCACACACCTAGGTGAAAGCCAGTACAGAAGAAAAAGAAAAGAAAAGAAAAGAAAAGAAAAGAAAAGAAAAGAAAAGAAAAGAAAAGAAAAGAAAAGAAAAGAAAAGAAAAGAAAAGAAAAGAAAAGAAAAGAAAAGAAAAGAAAAGAAAAGAAAAGAAAAGAAAAGAAAAGAGAAAAAGAGAAAAAGAGAAAAAGAGAAAAAGAGAAAAAGAGAAAAAGAGAAAAAGAGAAAAGAAAAGAAGGGTTAATTTAACCTGGGAGTTACTGGGTGTCTGAAGAAACACGGTGTTACCACAGGGAAGAAAACAGTGGGGAATGCAAAGAGGTAACTGTGGTGATGGGAAGTGAGAACTGCTTGATTTGGTCGAAATGCTGGCTGAAAATGACAGTTAAATTACAGTGTAGCTTTATTCTGGTTTGAATATTGGCTGTCCTCCCACAGTCACTGTAAATCTGGTATAATAAAACTCTGTATCAACATATGCTAGTTAATTTAACCGAAGTGTGCTCATATATCCACTCCTGATATAGGCAGACTAAAACAACCTGTGACCTGGCAATTCATATGGCTGTGACAGTTAGTTTTGCAGCCTCAGACTTTCTTTTTAGCCAGTGTGCTCAGAGATCAGGATCTCCAGCCCTCCTTTTGGCAGTGGCCTCTGTCCCCACGTGTTCACTGGAGAGTAGATGAGCCGAGCCTCCTGCAGGCGGTTATGTCTAGTATTCTTTCCAGTATTCATTCCATGCTGTTGCTCTAGAGCCCACTTGATCCATTAATGTGTTAATGACATGTGATACACAGATTCAATACAGAACATAAGTATTCAAGTTCAGTTTTGTTTATGCAAATATTGGTCACAAAATGACTCCTGGAAGAACGATTGGATGAAAAAATACTTTAGAGATGAAAATCTCTAAAATAGCACGACAAAACTTTTTCATACTGAAATAGGATATAGCTGTTTTATTTGCAAGTGTTAATTACATTTTATTTAAGATCTTGTCAAGCTAATTCTTTAAATAAGTTACAGAGTAAGGGAGAAATACGAAGTCTAAATATGAAGATCCATGTAATAATAGAGCTGTCAGAGTGATAGGTTTATGAAAACAGTCTTTCTGACTTTCCTAGATACACCATTCACTGTTTAGTTTTCTTTCTCGTTCTTATGCCATTACAAGATTTCTGCAACACTGAGTCAAAAAACTAGCTTTTCTGAAGAACAGGCACTGTAAATTTCCCATACCTCATAAAATGGACTTAAATATATGTCCAGTGGCAAATAACTTTGGGGGATTAAATCATGTTTGCTCCTTGAATTTGAATACATTCTAGTGATCTAGCACTCTGCTGATGTTTGGATAGAAAATACCTCTGTCTGAGTACATCTTATTCCCAATATTGTGAACAAGCACTTTGCTGTTTCTTACAATTTTGCTTTTACCATATTGCTGTACTTTGATTTCATCCTATTTTTCATCCTGACATACACACACACTGATGGTTGTTAATATCTTTTCTAGAAACTGACTCCCAATTACATTGCTCTTCAGGTAATAGCTAGGGGTAGGCAGGCATGGGACCATAAAAATACAATCTTTAATCTTAAGGACTTCCTGTTCAGGAAGGACTAAGTGCAGACCAAATGGCACCAAGCAAACAATGTGACCTGCACTGACTTTTAATGTGAATAAACAAGTCTGATTAAGAGTTATTCACTGCTAGATATTCTCAGCAATTCTGAAAGAAAAATAGTAGCTCTGCTGATACTAAGATTTCAGTTGTTTCCACTAGAATCAAATAAGCTCAGTTCACTGGGGAATTGGAGTGTTGGATTTCCTTTCCTTGGTTAAAGGAACAGAGTAATACCTTCCCACTCCCTTGCACCTCCTGCTCTCTTGAACAGTTACAGACACACAAGTAGCAGCATGTTACTTGCAGCTTCTATTGTTAGATTTACTTGTAGAACCAGAGTATTGCAGTGGCGATCTTTGGAAGACCCCCTTTTGGAAGCTCCTCCTCCACAAGTTGCATTTGAAAAGTTGGATCTTTAAATTTAAAGCCAATTTTTTTTTAATCACTGAAATTTGCTACATATAATGCTAGGCATTTTGTTTGGAAATTAGCTGAAGTAATTTCCTATTTTTTTTAAATTAATTTAGAAATCCTAAACTTGAATATTTTCAGATAAATACATAGTCCATATGTACTCTAGTCTTAGTGGAAATAGATGAAGTTTTAGGAACTTGAGTAGAATCTATGATTTTACTTTTCAGAAGATTTAAATATTCTCAGGTTTACTAGATACTTTAAAATCTGATTAATAACTCAGGAAGGTAGAAGGATGTTAGTAGAGAAAAGAGATTAGCTTAGCTTTCAAAATTAGGCTCTCATCACTGTTATTTAAGCCTTCATTTTTTTTTCCCCTGTGTATTTCATGTTAGACAAAACCGGCTTCTTACAAAAATAGACAGTTCTTGTCCAAGGGTCCCCTGACACACTGAAAGTAGCCTCCTTTCAATCTGAGAAAGCCAAGACTACACTTACCAGAAAAGAGTAAGGCTGTGTGTTTTCTTGTTTGTTTCTTTCCGTGGGTATTGTTTGTTTTAAAATTTTCTTTCTTATAAATAGCTTGCTGTAAACCAGAGGTGATTGTAATACCTCTGATTTGGGAGCAGATATTCACAGGGTAGAATAGATTTATTCAAACTTAACAAGATGCATGGCAATTTTAAGACTTTGAAATTAACTCAGTGGATGGGTTTTACTTCATGCAATCAGAAGAAACCTGTCCCATGCAAACTACTGTCCTGATACTTTAGAGAAACAGGAAGCAATTTTCACAGCTTATTCACGCAACCAATGAAATGTGAAATAGGTTCCATGGTTAGGTGAGAATCCTGGATGTTCCCTCTATCTCTGGGTAAGGCAATCTTATTCCCAGGGCATTAGGGTAAGGAGATAAACAGAGAGGAAAAAGTATTTATTAAGACCAATGTTGCCGTCTGAATAATAGAGGGAAAATGAAGGACTACCCAATGGTCTTATTCTTATTTACATCCATGAAATGTTACTGGACAGCTGTACTGCCAAACAATCAAACAAACAAAATAGTTGTTTTGTTTCATCCAGACCCTGAACAAGCAATTGGATGTAAAATCAGTGGATTATATAGTACAGAAGATTGTAACAGTTATCACCTTCTATATAGGAGAGATTATGGGAAGACTGTAAATCTTTATGCAAAACCAGAGATTGTTAGTGCTACTACAACATAAAAATAAGGTATTAAAGTGGAAAAATACATCTCCTCTTACCATCATAATCTCATTAACTTAAATGAGGCAGTACAAACTAGGTAAATACATAGAACAATCACAGCATAAAAGCTAATTACATTTTAAAAATTGTTCCCCCCACCCCCCCACCTTTATAGTCAATTTGATTGACACTTAATAGTTAAGCCAGTCCATTTTTTTCTTAAGAGTGAAGTTCCCACAGGAAAAAAAAAAACTCACAACACAATAGTCTGTGCTGGAGTCTTGTGGGCAAGTGCAGCAAGCATGGAAGAGCTCTGATGAGTGTATTGAAAAAGCAGCTGTTGCTGCCTTCACTTCTGACCTGGTAGTGCACTCTGGTTATAGCTGTGTTCAACACCCTTTCACTCCTTACTCAGTGCTGCTTGCCATTCAGTGGCACGGAAGAAAAATCTTTACACTGGTTTTAGACTACTTCAAGAAGCAGATGCAGCAATTACCCTTAAAAGCAATAGCTAGATGGACCCTGAATGGTGGTCTGTTTTTATTATTGCTGTCTGTCCAGGGAGCACTTTTATTGCTAGTAATCAGTGTTAGATCTTCAATAGCAGTTGATCATTTTTGCTTCAGGCTTTTGTGAGCCCATATGGCCATGTGTGGGGAATGTATTAGGTTTGCATGGCAAGGTTTTGGTAGCAGGGGGCCTACAGGGATGGCTACTGTGAGAAGCTGCTAGAAGCTTCCCCCATGTCTGATGGAACCCAATGCCAGCCAGTTCAAAGACAGACCCACCAGTGGCCAAGCTTGTGCCCATCAGTGATGGTGGTAGTGCATCTGGAATAACAGATTTAACAAGGGAAAAATACCTGTACAATGGCAGCTGCAGCCAAAGAGGAAATGTGAGAGGAAATGTGAGGAAATGTAAGAGAGGCAACTCTGTGGACACCAAGGCCAGTGAAGAAGGAGGGGGAAGAGGTAGTTCAGGTGTTGGAACATAGTTTCCCTTGCAGCCTGTGATGAAGACAGGCAAGCTGTCCCTCTGTAGCTCATGGAGGTTCACGGTGGAGCAGATATTCAGCCTGTGGAGTATGTCAGAGCAGGTGGAAGCCCAAAGGAAGCTGTGACCTTATGGGAAACCTGTGATGGAGCAGACTCTTCGCAGGACCTGTGGACCCATGGAGAGAGAAGCCTGTACTGGAGCAGACCTGCTGGAAAGACTTTTGACCTCTCAGGGTGCCTATGCTGGAGCAGTCTGGTCCTGAGGGACTGCATCTTGTGGTAGGGACACACACTGGAGGTGTTCATGAAGAACTGCAGCCCATGGGAAAGAATCATGCTGGAGAAGTTTGTGGAGAACTGTCCCTCCCATGGGAGGGACTTCACTTTGGAGCACAGGAAGAGTGTGAGGAGTCCTGCCCCTGAGGAGGGAAGAGTGACAGAAATGTGATGAAATGACCACAGTCCCCGTTCCCTGTCCCCCTGTGCTGCTGGGGGGAAGGAGGTAGAGAAAATCAGGAGTGAAGTTAAGTCTGGGAAGAAGGTAGGGGTGGGGTGAAGATGTTTTTATATCCCATTACCCTACTCTGATATTTGATTAGTAATAAATTAAATTAATTAGCCCAAGTTGAGTCTGTTTTACCCATGACAGTACCTGGTGAGTGCTCTCTTCCTGTCCTTATCCTATATTTTCTGGCCCCTGTCCAGCTGAGGAGGGAAGTGACTGGGTGGCTTTGGTGGGCACCTGGTGTCCCGACAGATTCAATCAAGCAGTGTTTTTGTCTCCCAAGGTGGGGCATTCATTATTAATGTTCATATTCTGAAGCAACTGCTATGCATGTCAAAGCCCTACTTCCCAGGAAGTAGCTGGATATCACCTGCTCATGGGAAGTAGAGAATAATTTATTTTTTTTTTCTTTGCTTCCATGTGCTGCCTTTTCTTTTGCTTTATTAAACTGCCTTTTTTCCCCATCTTATTTTCTCCCCCTGCCATCCTGCTTGGGAGGGGACTGTTAGAGAGGCTTGGTAGGCCCCTGGTGTCCAGCCAAGCTCAACCCGCCACAAAAGAACAAATTTTGCCACTGAATAATTTGTTCTTGTCTTGCCTTTTAATTTTACATTTTGATCCATTGTGTTCATATTGCAAAATGAGAAGGCAATGCGATTAATCCATAAATGACAGCCAAACTGAAGGAGCGCCTCAATCAAATGCTACATCTCTTGACTCAAAATTAATAACATGGCAATTATAGAAGGTCTGTAGAATTGCTGACACAGATGGCTTCAGAAATAATGTATAGTTACCAAAGTATAAAATGTTCCCAAAGAATTACACTAAGGGTGGTGCAGATTTTTTCACGTGTTAAATTTGTATATACAATTGTTAGAGCTCAAAATGATAGGGTTAGAAAAGTAGGACAGGTATTAACAAGTGTACAACCTTTTCCCTTTAGCAATATAGCTATTACAGACTTTTGGGTTGTCAAGTATTTGTTGAAGGTACAGCATACTCATCTTAAGTGATGATTTCTTTTGAAAGACTTCATAGATAAAAAATTGCCCTGGTCATGACCCATAGCTTCTCAGATTCAAACATTTTGACTGTTAGTTTTTCAAGTGGCAATAAGTAACTAAGGACTAAAAGATTCAGGACTACTGATATTAAATACAGAATAAATTTGGTGGTAATTAAGATCCATGTAATTACATTATAGGGTATACAAAAGGCTGTCTGTGCTCTACTATAATTAGCTCTGTCAATGCTCATTGATAAGAACTATGATACATTTTTTTTTAAATTTTAATAAAAAAGGTTGGCATGGTTTTAAAGAATTTAATTGTAAACAACAGATTTATATTTTTTTGGGGGTACTGTGCAAGATTTACCTGCTAAAATAATGTGAGTAGTGTGTTATTAATCAAATCCTAAATCTCCTTTTTATTCCTAGGAATTTCCAGAAACAAAAAATAAAGACCCAAACTATACTGTCTCTTCTATTCCATGACTGATCTTACAAACTGCTATCCATAAAACACCTACTCCAACGAACCGAACATCATCCCAATCTTATCCTTATTTACCCTCAGCTGCAATCTAAAATAAAGTGACATATTGTGTGAAGGTGATCAGTAAAGAGCAACTAGATCCTAATAATGACCTGTGTATCAGTGTTGAAACAATAGTGACAAATGGTTATGTGTGGAAACATTTCCTTGCAGATGTTCCAACTGACCACAGGTGTAGCATTATCTTGAGTGACCTGTGACTATGCAAGAGGTCTAACTATAAACAGAAAACCATATTTTCCTTTTAGAAAATAGTGGTTTTGGTAAATAATTCCTCAGAAAATAATTTACTGAGGAACAACTGGGGTCTCCACAGTTATATACTGAATCTTTGTATATATACTACTCAAATTGAAGATAATTTGATTCCAGAAGTGCTGGTCCTTGAATCGAAATCTTCAGATCACCCCAGTCTGGTGAAACAGTGGTGTAAAAAGTTACTGAGAGCAAGCTGTGAAGATTCAGAGATTGCAAAGCTGTTGGAGGGAAAGAATCTTGTGGGCTATCCTTTCCCATGTAGAAGTATAACATGCACTTGTGACTGAATCAAGGTATCTTTACAAACAAACAACAATTTCCACATGTTAAAATACAATAGTTGATTCTGTAGCGTGGGAAAAGACATATAATTTTTTAGTGTCCACATATTGCATATATTTAAAGAGACTGAACCAGAGACACCAGTCTGTGCTTTTCCCCAGTGTCCAAAATCCCAAATAGGGCATGAGATTTTAGACCAATAATTGCTCTTTTGGACAACTTTGAATTGTATTTGTCATAGACATATTTAGTCCAGGGCAATAGGCTATTATGAAATAAAAAGTAAATAGAGGGACCTCAGCAACAAGGGATTCTATCTACTGCTCTGGTTTTATTGCTTACTAAGAGACATACCTTTAATCAGCATTAAATTACCACTAAATCTGCAATGCTAATATTTGTTGTAGTAGAGTCACTGAAAGAATATGTGAAGAGTGAGGGAAGATTATCTGAAGTATTAATGGCTTGTGCTAAAGTGTTCTTCTGAGTTTCTGGGAGTAAAATTGCCAAATATTTTTCACCTGTAACTTATACACAGTTTCCAAAATTTTGCATTTTTCAGGAGCTGATGCAGGGCAGCAAGCTTTCCCTTATTTATTTGGTTTGACATGTAACTTACTGTATTTTGTAGTGAAAGACTGTACTTGGGCTCTGAGTTTAAATAACTACTTGTGAAGTAGAGGAGGATGAAAGTAGATACTAACTTGTATTATAATTTACCCATAATTAAATAAAGAAGTAGAAATTGTCAATAAAACCATGATTATCAGTGTTTTGAAAATCAGGATCCTGTTGTTTAGCTGATTGTTTGTTTGTTGGGTTTTTTTGTTTTTTTTTTTTTTTTTTTTTTTAAATAAAGTTGTGTTTCTTTAACCAGCTAGAGGTCTGGTCTGTGGTGTTTTTTGTATTGCAATAATGTCTGTCGGCTTAAACAAGCGCCAGTTGTGTGAGAACAGCTTGAAACAATTGGTTATACAATGTTCCTGCCTTAAAAGTCTGTACATCTAGATAAGCAAGAAAGCTTTAAAAAACACAAAAACCAGGCATCTGGATTTTGTACCCACTAGAGTACAGGCTGTGGGTATGCTAAGAAAATTAAATTCACATTATAGAAAGGTAATTTTGGAGTCTAATAAATCAGTGGGGTGTTTTGTTTTGTTTGTTTGTTTGCTTTTTGTTGTTGTTGTTGTAAGTTGTTCTGAATGGCTTATTAATTTCTCTGTAACATGCAGCTCCCCTTCTTTCCTCTCAGAAATTACGCTGATAAGATGACCCTTTCCTCTCCTGTGGAGTTTGACTGACAGGCTGCTGCCAAGGAAGGAAAATGATTTTCCAAGTCTGGCCTAAGTAAAACCATTTCTTGTGCTCTCACTGGACTTTTGTTTCTTCAGGTGTTACAGGAAAAACAAATCAACTCAACTGCTCTGGTTCTTAATAAGAGCATTATTAAGATCCTCAAGCATAGCTGATGCTGCTCTTCCAAACAGACTGAGGAACTCCATTCATTTGTTGATGCACTCTCTGTGAAGGGATTATGTTTCACTTTGTTTGAAGGACCTGAGAGCCCTTATTATTTTTGTTTGCAGAAACACTGTGGTGCACATGAAAGAGACACAGAGGAAAAAACCCTCTTTTTTGGTGAGGAGAGTATGCCTGGCAGTTGATTGCCTCTTTTTGTTTTTCCTTTTCCATTTGAAAAAGCTTCTTGGATGATTGATTTCTGATTTAGATTACCACATCCTCCCCGTTGTCCCATGTTCTGTTTACTGAAATTTTCTATCTGCCTTGCTCAGCTGACATTCAGGATATTGGTAAGGTAAAAGATAATGACTGAGTTGTTTTAGAGACCAGGTAGAACTCCGAATCTAGCTTATTTTGATATAGTCTTTCTTTTTTGTCCTCCAGTAAGGACAAATATTTACTTAGGATTGGAAAAAAAAAAAAAAAGAAAAAAAAAGAAAAAAATCACACTCTGTCTTTTAGATTCCCTTTCCCTGTAGCTGTCGGAACTACAACAGTACTTAACATGGAAAGCAAATGTAGCACTGGGTGGGAGGAATGTGGGGTTTTATGAGGCATCCCATACATGTGGCTGAAAACCCCCAAGACAGCCATTATATTGGTCTCTGTGAGCACATACTCAGTTCCTGGGGATCTCTGGTACGTGACCTTGTTGGCATCCAAATACTGTGTGAAATCCAGGGGAGGGGATGAGAAAAGGCTTACAGGAGGTTTATAGGATCTGAAAGACCACAGCAATTCTTCAGTTTGGGTCCACTGTGCTTTCAGTGAGCCTGGTTTAGCTACTAAGCCTGAAAAATTGTCTTTTCTATATCTCTGTATGCCTGTACCATGATTTTTCTTCCCATTTTGAAAGCAATGGAATGGAATATTTATGGCCTAAACCCTCTGCACCGGAGACTTGAAAAATCCAAATTAGAAGCTCCATTTATTTGTGATTGTCAGAAAACCGTTATAATATGAAGAATGTTTTTCACACTGGTACTGCTGAAGTACAGTAGTTCAACTCATCTTTCTTATACCTAGTTTAAATTGTAATTACTCTTGCGCTTTCCTTTGTTCTGACTTATTTCTCAGTATGAGTCAGCTCTGGACAAACAGTTAATGACAGCTGAGCAGGATTTAATGTAACTGGAGAACAACATGTGTAGCACAAGAAATTATAACCTTTGCACTGTTCCACCTCTGTGTCTGGCATAAAGAGGGCATTTTTGCTGCATGCCAGCAAAAGCTACAGTCTGCTGACAGCTGGGGAAGGCTAGGATGCTCCTTCATCCTGGTTCTATGTCCCCTTCAAAGGCAACCCCTAGATAGATAGCTGCAGATACCTCTATAGATACTTCCATGCTTACTTTCTTTATGGTGTAATTTACCTCTACACGCAAAGCAATTTGCAAGCATGTTACAGATTTGCACAGCAAAGCAGATCCTTACATTTGATAAGTAAAGAAGATACTAATTTTATCAGTTGTACAAGATGCCCTGAAAAAGTGAGGGATTGCATAAATTTTGCAGTCTCTGACACATACTTCTAGTGACAAATAGAACCAGAAAGGAATACATTTCATTTCACAGGGAAATTGCAATAATTTGATACAACTTCTAAGACTTCACTGAAAAATAAAACCACCTTTGTTTTTTTGTTTATATCACTTCATTAATGGGGCAAAATGTAAACCATGAAAATATTACTCAACTTACTAATACTCCTGGCCTGATTTTTCATTTATTTATGGTGCCTTTTAATGGACACAGGCTTTGTAGATTTTGATAGCTTTCTTCTGGATTTGCAGTGTGTAATACAGTATAGGGTCATGACTTTTACTGTAAAGAGTACATTTGCATTTAAAGGAAGTCTTTACATACAGTTATTAAGCTAAAGGTTGTAGAGGAAAAAATAGTGACTGTTGCTTAAGCTATAATAGGACCACAGCAAAGTGGAAGACGAAAGATATTTTTAGGCTCCGAACTGCTGGCTTTCTTCCTGTGTCATGATTCCTGCTGCTCAGACCTGATGTTTTAGACTATGCGACAAAGTTTTTTTTCCCTGACATTTTTAGAGGGGTTTTTTTGCAAGCCAAAGCCATCTTATTGCCGCAGTTATCAATTTTGGTACTAACCTAGTGAAAAGCAATAAGATATGGGAGCATTATAACCTAGATGAGATTTTGGGGAATTCTTATGAAAATGGGTCTTCTTTCTGCTTTATACTTTTTTGAATCATAAATCCAAATGTGAAACATCACCTTAGTTTAGAAAGAGTGGAGGTAGTTCTAGCATCTCTAAAAGATGATGATGATGATGAAACAACCCAAAGTTTCTGCTTTTCAGATCAGGTTCTGCAGTGCTGAATTTCTAGTAAAATATTGAAAACTTCCAAATTCTAATTGACTTCTAGTGGAATTTAAGGCACTTAAAGCTCTGTACTTTATACCTTTAAAGATCATGGTAGACTGATACTAATTCAGAGGTACTAACATTCTGTTCCAGTTCTTTATTCTTGATGTCAGCAAAAATATTAGGAAGACCTAAGGAAATTACATAGATAATAAAGATTTTAAAATAATACATGACGTAGAGCGTGTCTTTTATGTGAACATTATAACGAAAATGTCGACTTTCTCAGCTATATGTATCAATCTACTTTTCAAAGCTGTGAAAACCATCTTAAATCCTCTCATGTCAAAAGTATGAGCCTAATATGCAACAGCTGAGAATCTTCTCTGAAAGAAAAAACACCCCAACACTGCAAAATTAACTTTTCTGCAGAACAATGTTTAATAACCTATTGTTTAAAGACTAGACCCTTTGTTTGAATCATATTGTGACTTTTGTTAGATAATATGCTGTGCAAATTAACTTTCATATTGATAAACACTTAAAAGAAATCTCTCATTACTTGAACAGCAATGAATCCTTTTTCAAACTATCTCCCCCTTTTTTCAAGACTAGTTGTGTTCAGACCTTATTTTTCAGACATAATTAATTTGATTTAGTTGGTATACAATACAGAAGAATTTAATATAACTATAATTAAAGAAAAGCAATTTCATTTTGGGCTCTTTCATGATGAATCTTTTGTCATCTAAAGATTCCAGCTGATGTAGTTATCCATGGTTTTGTGTTCACACAGTATTGATTATTTTTTACATTAAGCTTACTCCATTACCATGGATTTGGATTTTTGTCATTAAGCATTAGCACAGAGAAAGAACTCAGTATGAACACACAAAATAAAAAAATCCTATAAATCATGTCTGTATTATAAAAGTAACAAAATTTGCCTACTAAAAAAAGGTGGTGTAGTTTCTGATATACACTGAGAAGATATTTTTAATAAATAAATAATTAATAGCTAGATTGCAGAGAGTGTTGGAGATGACACTGAAAGGAGTTTTTCTGCATTAGATGCAGGTGGATCTAGCTCCTGAATATGCTGGTGACTTCACTACAGCAAAGGACACGTTGTCTGCAATGGTTAAAAACTACTTTCATGGCTGTCATCTATTTTCTCTAGAAAATAGAAAATTTTCCTGTGTTAGGACAGTTCATTAAAGTCCTATCTTTAGGACTTATATAGATATATAACATCTTCCTATAGAGAACCCTATTTATTGGTAAGGCATTGCTTGATAAGTATTCACCTTGCATCCTCTCAAATATTTATATGTGTTATGCCCATGGACTTGGAGAACCACTGAACACCTTTAAAGATGGGATTAGTCCAAAAGACAACTTTTGTAAGGAAAACACTGCTATTATCAACAATACATTGTATGACTAATAACTATTTGTAGCATTTTCTTTTCTATGAAATGCCTGTAATGAAGCAAGTTTTTGGACATCGTTTGTCCTAGATGAGCATTGAGAATATTTGAGACTACTGCAGAGGTTGGATCGTCTTGAGAAGAAAGTCTCATAACTTTTCACATTGGAATAAAAAAAAACAACAAACCAAACCAAACAAATAAAGCCCCTCCCAGAATTCTTATTAAAGATTAGGCTGCATTTTTGCAGAAAAATCAGTCACTAGTACTGGCACAGTGGTGAAGCAAAAGAAAGGTGGGAACACAGAGGAGATTCCTCTCTTTATATGGCAAAGCAGGGCTGCAAAAGAAAAACAGTTCTCTTCCTTTCACATAGCCAGCAGTTTATAAATCAGTGAAAGGGTGTTGTGGCTATTTTATTTTCACCCTCTTTGCCCCAGTGTTTTTACTTAGCTGCACTTGGGGAAAATTCATCTGTAGGCTTCCTAAATTAGATGAAAGAAGGTAGCCTGACCTGTGCACAGAGGATGTGATAGCACACCATAAACCCACAGCCAAGTAATGGATAAGACTTACAAAAAGTATTGCCTTTTGCATTTATAACCAGTAAAGTGCACTGTCAGAGAAAAATAGATGGATCAGATGGACCACTGGTTTGATCCAGAAACTTCTAAAATACTTGCAGTACAACTCTGATGTAGTAATTTTGTAACATCTGCTCTGGTAAATTCACCTATTGATGGCAGGTCATAAAACTTGCACATCCTGGCAAATTACTTCTGTTATAAAAACTTTACATAAGGTTGATAACTATCATGAGTCATAACAAAGTAACAAACTATGAGTCTAGAAAACACTTTTCAAGTATATATCTTATGGCAACTGCTGTACAGATGTCTGATTAGTGTTTCTGTGGGGATAAGAGAACATGCAAGCACAGAGCAAAATCCTAAAAGACAGAACTTGTGAGAGTTTGGATGTTGGTTAGGAACTCAGAACCAGATCACCTGGGGCCTACTGGTGGGGGAATTTTACTGGTAAAAATAATTTAAAAGAATTGGACTATAATAATGTATAACAAAATAGGAAAATTTCATAGAGCTTTGCAAAAACTGAGGAACTTCCCATAAAATTATGAAAAAAAATCTTACCTCAGAAATTGTTAATTCCTAACAACTTTATTCCCGTGCTCTTCAGCCTTTCAGGGAGGCTAGAAGGTGAAACCAAAGGGGTCAAAATTATAATCCCTGTGTTTAGGGGACATTTTTAACTCACAGTGCTCATATATTTCTGCACTTTTTTTCATGGTATATCTGCCCAAAGGAGAAGCTGTAATCTGCCTGCGTTGTGACAACTGTGCTCCAAACATTGCAATGGAAATTTGGTCACCAATTGTGTGCTCAGGGGAAAGAGAGTTTCTATGTGAGGGATCTGAATGAACAGCCCACCCCTCCCCAGCTGTATCTTTGATGGGAGGTAGTACATGCTGTAATGTGCCTTTGCCAGCCAACACAGGAACAAATAAAACATGCAGCCCCTGAACTGCCCACCCAGCCAATTTAAACGTCCTCTGGTGGAAATTATATGTTGCAAGAATTTTTGTTGGAAAAAAACTGTCAGTAAGTGCATTTCATTCCTTTTAAAGGAGTATATAAAAGAAAACCACTCTGCCAAATGCAAAAAAAAAAAAAATTGACTTCTCCCTTCAAGGGTTTATCTATTCATTTGATTGTCTCTTCTAAGTGAGCTGTAATTAGAGATAGTCCTTTTCTAACCCTTGTGCTAATGAGGCTTTGCTCACTTCTATTAGTGACAGTACATTGTATTTTAATAAGGATCCCCTGGTCTGGCAGGACAGGACCTGCAGATAAGGGGAAGGAGAGCAAAAGGAAATGTAAAGAAGTGGAATCAGCAGGGGATCCCCTTCTTGTCACTGGGCTCCACAGGAAGGTGCTGGCTAACTTTGTCTTAGAACTGTCATTTGTATTAACTTATAACCCATCACCTTCCCTGGTAGGCTAGCTTTACTCAATGAAGCGGGATAGATCCTTGGCTTGGCCTCTCTATCCCCTATTTCAGCAAACTGAATACAACACAAAAAGTTCACAGGGGAAGCATTCAGGGAGATGGTGTTAAGGATAGGGTCAAAAAGAGCTTTTAACTCATCTTAACATTACTGTTCTTTTCCATTTCAACTCTTATCTACCCATCAAGGCTTTCAGTTTGCTCATTCAACCATTGCTAAAAGAAAATCCCAAAACACAAAAAAACCTCTCCAAATGGAAATTATATGTGTTTTGAGATATGCAACACTTTGGTCTATACCAGCACTCTTGTTTGTGTGTTTTCTTTCTGTATGGTTGTTTTCCTGCTGATCGATTCCTAGTTGGATCAGAATTCTTTGTCTGCCATTCAGTAAAGTTAGCAGGGAAAAGAGAATCAAGCCTTTTGTGTCTTCTGTGTAACAGTATTACATCTCAACCAGAAAAACCCTTTCTAATGAAGTCTTTTTTACAGATACTGGAGCCTGTTAGAATGCTAGAAAGTCTACCTGTATGGCAGAAGGATTGCATTTATTTTTTTTTTTCTTAGTTCCTATCAATGACCTCCCAGAAGATCTAAGCGAAATATATTTCTTACAGTTAGTATTTTCAGAGTCTACCTTGGTATCTTTGAGATCTCCAGGGACATGAGTCTCCTCTGCCTGAAATTCCAGAAGATTGTTTACATGTCAATGAAGCCATTTTCTCTTATTTTGCTATCTACTTCTCCTTTTATGCATATTTGTAAATGGCTTTACCAAAATGTAAAGCATGGACCTATCAAGCCAAAGGCCATTCATGAAATACCAAGACCATTTATCCCTTTAAATAGCATGGTATGCTCAGTCAGCATCCTTTCTGGTAGGCCATACATTGCTGACCCCCTTCCTGGAGAAGTTACTCTTCAGTGACAAAGGAGTTGAAGAGACATGACAGCCCTTCGGTCCATTACAGATACTGTAGATGATTAGGACTTATAGAGATATGAGAGATGTTTATGTTATCTCAGGCTCATGTTCACAGTCAGATCTTTAGTTAAAAGAAAGCTGTTATTCAAGTTCTGCCCTTACCACGTGTGGACACAATGGGGAGCAGAGTTACTCCAGGTAGCTGGAATTCCAAGTTAGTCTGGTAAGCTTTGTGAGTTCATCTATGAAATGAATGTGATTTATCTGTCCTGGCATTGGTTGTGTCACCCCAGAAACTTAAGTTCACTTTAGAAAATGTAATTTTCATGTCCAAATTGATTCCTTAGGTATGATTTCAGATGGCTGGGACAAAGCTTCCTGAGTTGCCAAGTAACTGGGTGATCTTTCTATGTATCACTTGGCTGCTATCATCGAAGGATGTTACAAGACATTTTCCTTAACATCAGCAAGTGTTTTCTCAGTCCTATGTGTTTTTCTTTCCCCAGCAGACTTTCAGGTAGTTCATGACCTTCACCATCACTTAGCCCAACCCTCCACTGCTGTCCTGGATTCTTGTCTTTCTTTGGGCACCAGCGTGGGTCTTCAAAGAGTAGTAGAAGTTTCAGATATCTGCATGGGACATGAGAAAAGGTAGACAGTCTTAGGCTAGAAGATCTTCAGAGCCACAAAATAAATCTTCTGCTGTCAAATCAGAACATATTCTATGGATGTATCTTTTGAACTTTTTCTGTTGTCTGTATCCAGCTCTCCTTTCCCTCAGCTGCACTAAGGATTTGATGTGCCAGGTACCTCAAACTGTCCATGTATGTTTTCTGACTGGAAGGCAGACATGGTGAACATCTTAACTTCCTTAACGGAAGTGTTAACATGTAACATAAACCTGACACTGGTGCATACAGCTCTCTTGTCCCTTCTGCCATCTCCCTAAGTATCTTTCACATCATGTCTCCACTAGACACCACTATATCCTGGAAGACAACTCACCACACCTCTGGCCATACCATGGCCAGTCTTCCCGTTCAGAGTCTGCATTCTGTTAGGAATAGTGATTGCAAGGGATACTGAAGAGATGGCAATTTCATGCAGGACATTTGGAGAGGAAGAGGGAGAAAATGAGAAAAGAGATACAACAAACTCTGTTTTACTCATGATTGTTACAGAAAACTCTTATATCTCTTGCATATTAACAAAACAAAAATATTTTGGTGGGGGGGGGATAGGTTTGTTTATTTTTCTTTCAATTCATTATATTACTGTATCTAGGCCAATAACACAGGAGCTAGAAGTACAGAGAAGTGGTAAAATGTTATGGTTATGTAGTAGTAGTGAATCTATAATAAAGCTGCAGTCTTCAATACTGTGGACTCTGAATCCCTTATGATCCTTAGCCCTCCCAGACTTTTCTTATTCTTCTCTTTGTCTTACAGCTGAGAAGCAGTAAAGGACTTCCAAAATTATTTAGATGTTGGTCTAATGGCAGAAAAAATAATTTAACCTCATTAACTTCTCAGGGAATTATTTGACCTCACTTATCTGACTGAGTTGGTCACAGAGGTGTCTACCAAGTAAATGAAGACAAGCAATGATAAGAAGGGGTCAGAATTAACTATCTGAGCACAAAGCTAAATGGAGAACCTATTTAACACACTGAAGCAATTGTTCTGACCACTTTTTGATTACAAAGTAATTTTGTGCATAGTGTTTCTTCAGTCACGTGCAAGATTAAAATACATTGCAATTGCAGATGCAGTATAACTCACTTTTTGGTAGAAGTTTGGGTAGATACATGAGTTAAAAAAGCAAGGAAAGAAAGTGGTTTTTTTGTATGGCTTTAAAAAACTGATCTTGCCAACTGGCTAGAACTAGGTTCCTACACACCCATCACTTCCCCATCACTCCCCCTTCCCTCCGTCCACTAGGCTCTTGAACTATGAACTTACTGCTGGATCTGGATACCCAAGACATACCAGACATTTATTTCTCTTCTATCTGCTTTAGACCATATCTTTTTGCTCTGGTGAGTCATTTAAAGTTCTTGATATAGCACAGTTTGCTATCTTTGTATTCAAAGGTTATATCAATGTGAATGTCCATGCCTCATATCTCATTTACTTATGGGTTCAAAGCACATTTCAGTCAATTTATTTAGCTATTGTAGAGAAAAATTATGAGAATCAGCACAGCCATAGTCAGACTATAGTCCTCACCATTTATTGTCTGTTGTTGTCCCAAAGAAGTGAAATAATGAGCTGAAGAGATGAAAACTGCCTGTAACAGTGGTATAGGTGTGTCACAGGTAGGGGTCTTTCTCTTCCTCTTGCTGTGTTAGGGAAAATCCCACCAGTGACTGTGACAGTGAAGAATGGTACAAATTATGTTTTTTGTTAAGAAAAATGGTTTCTTATTTCCAGTGGGAGAAAATACCCCATACCCTTACAGAGAAGCAAGACCAAGCCTGATATTTCTTTCAGTACTTCTCAGTGCATACTTGGATGCTGGTCCTGTCCTAATCATTACACAACATTTCTCTCAGTTTTTCAGTTCCTTAAAAAGTTGGTTTTCTTGTAGAAGACAAAATCCTGCCTTGCAATTACCAAATATACTTTAACACTTGTGCATTCAAAAGAGATGCCAAAAGATAGAAGCATTTACATATGTGACAGTTACTGCCCAAATTGGAAAGGATGTGTTACTTAAATATGTATAGTTAGTTTAAGAGTGATCAACCATTTGCTCTTTTCAAGTCCTTTACACTTTTCAAGCTTTCTTACAAAGTCAGAGATTTCAATCTTCAGAACTAATGTTTTACCAGTCAGTGAAATCTTTGGTGTTTATTTTTCTTAGTTACATGCAGGCTAAAACTTTGTTTTGGAAAATAGTATTCTAATTATTGTTTCATTGAAAAAACACAAAAATATGCTACCCACAAGAGAGTTAACTTTTAGACTATTATCTTTTAAAGTTTTTTTCCTCAATCGAAGTGTCACAGCTGTAGTTTTGCATTTCCATCTGTGTAAAGTTACATTAAAAGGTTACAACTTATTAAAATTTTAATTATTAACATGATAAAAATGCCATGTCACTATATTTCTTAGTTTGTTCCTAATCAGTGAGAACATATGTTAGTTCTGATGATTCTTCATATACAACTGAGTTTAAAGTACTAAAGTGTCTAATGACAAGATTGTGGGGAAATTTTATTATGTATTTTTTTTAGCCTTTAACTTTTATTTTGGAATTTGTCTCCTCAGTAGCTAACATCTGCTGTAATCTAATGTAATTGATACGACATTTTCATTTTGGAGAATCAATAAAACCTGAATCTGCTAAATGCATAATTAAAAAGTTATGAAAATTTATGATTTTATTCTGTTTTCAGTTGCAGAAATAAATAAGACAATTATGATTGTTTAGTGCAAGATTTGCCAAACAAACTGCAAAGTCTTTATCATCTAAGACTTCTTGCCCTTAGGTCAAAGTTGTATGCTTTCTTAAGTATGTTTTTTGTAACACTTTTTCTTTTGCAGAAAGAGAAAAAGAAGATAACAATGAAGATCTTTGAAAAATCATTTATCAGACTACAAGTCCCCTGGTGTGTTGAACAAGGAAGAAATCATGAAGGTAACTTCTGCCCCAATGGATCCCAGATCCAAAATCTTCTTTGTAAACAGAGCTTTTCATTTAGTACAACTGGATCATAAAGTGACAAGTTTTTCTCTAGAATTTAGCCTAAAGCCTCTTCTGCTCAGATTAACTCTGTTGTATTCAGCTGCAGACCTGGATTAACCCCTAAGAAACTCTGTATTGTTTCTCTTCATTGCATATATCCCCATGTCTCCTATTATCTCCTTTTTACATCAGACAAAGTGATACAAAGTTTAATCCATTATAAGCTTTTTTTTTCCCCCTAGTTTTGTGTATTTGTTAAGACTTCTTTGACAGTTGTTTCCCCTTTTAATGCAAACAGCCCATCCAAATAGAAAACCTTGTCAATAGAATTTGCTAATTTGAAACAAGAGAAGATAGTTAGCAGGAGAAGCCTACTTTTTGCAAGGACAAAGATGTCAGTGCTAAATCCGTTGTCTCTTATTGTTGTCACTGTTGTGTGCAAACTGGAAATGCATCCATGTACAAGGTGCACAGTTCTTGTGATATACCTACTATTAGATTGTGTTCTTTAGGAAAAGTGTGACTGTTGTGTGAAGTTTTCTCAATGTAAAAGTATCTCATTATTTTTAAAAGCTGTTTTAAACTTGCTTTTAAAAACTGCTGTGTCTCTGATGCAAGTGACAGAAGGACCTAAACAGGAGCCATGATGAAACCAGTTTTAAAAGTGGATGCCAGAGCAAGGAAGGGAATGGCACTAGCCGTGTCCTGCTTGCTAGGAAAAACAGACATAGAAATAATATGGCTCACAGTTTTGATTTAGATAATACAACACTGTTTGATTGGCGATGATTTACATAACGAAGAACTTACTCCAATATTGCTATTATTATATGATGATATAACATATTAGCAAAACCAGAACTATTTCAAAAAAACAAGCTAAGATCCAGGGAAGCTTTGCTGGTCTCATCACATGACTTTTGTTGAAGTCTCCACAAAGCAGTGTTTTCCACGGGGTAGGGTTAGGGCTAAACAGAGATAATCCCGTCAAGACTTTAAGATGTTTTCAGAAACTCAAACCAGGGCACAGTACAGCAGATTATCCCTTGGCCTTTCACCTTCAAGACAAGCAGACATAGTATTGAGAGATGAGACATAGCTTTTAAGAGGTATATATTAGAAGTTTCTAAATGGACTAGTATTAGCTCTCTTCCTGCAAATGTTTCCTGCAACCTTTGGATGGCACTATTATACACTGGGCACAGAGGGATTGTATTTCCAGTCTTTCTTATACTCCCCACCTCCATAACTTCAAAGACTCATTTGTAAGAGAGGGGTTTCTTCTGATAATTTCAAAATGGCTTTGTTTAGCATTGTTTTACTTTTACATTAACTTTTTTTCATATTTTCATTTTAAAAAAGGGGAAATTAGAACTTATGTTATTGTTGCTTTCAGGGTTTTTGTGTGTGCGTGTGTGTGTGTGTGTGTGTGTGTGTCTGTCTGTCTGTCTGTGTGTTTGGTTGGTTCGCTTGGTGTGGTTTTGTTTTTATGTTTGTGTTTTTGTTTTGTTTCTAGAAAAGGAAAAACTGTTTGGAAGCATGGAGAGGCTGTAATTTCCCTTCTTTCAAACCTCTGTTTTCAAACAAAAATGTTTTGTCAGAATTCTTTTAACTACTGGTAGTTTTTAGATTGAGTATCTTAATAGACTGCAGAAAGAATATCTCTAGAGATCTAGCAAGGGAAGTATATTCTGAAGCCCCAAAAGCAAGACTAATATCTCCTTTTTGTTTCAAGTTCTGTAAATTGTAATTTCTCTTTTCTACTATTTCTAAAGCACTTGCAAAACCTCAGGGACTCAGTGAGTAGATGGTGCAGATGTGTCAACACAACTTACATACAAAATGTGTGCCAACAGGGTAAAAAAATACATATTGTCTGCCAGGCTTGTGACTTCTGTCTTGATTACTTCTCCACTGTAGTGCACTTTCTCAACCACTTCTGTTCAGGGATGTCAGAAGACGTCAGTGTTGTCTATAGGAGTTTAGACATGGAGAAGTCTAGCTGTGAAACATATTTTTGCCTGAGCTTTGGAAAGATCATCTTTCCTGAATAGCAAGAAAAGCAGACTTTACATGTCCAGAAAACAAAGTAATGACAAGATGACATTGTTATCATTTACAGAGTAGTGGAGAAGCATAAGACAAGGTTAGATCAGCAGGGAGAGGTAAGACTGTACAAGCTTTTGATAGTTCCTTGTAGCAGTGTCAGTCTGGTGTAGTGAGAAGAAGAAAACCATGTAACACTTCCAAGGACATGGATGTGCTGCTTGCCTAATAAGCTGATCTCAGTTTGTATGGATTCAATTGAGACATACCTACCCTAGGGAGACCATAGTGCTGCAGACTTCAAGGTGTGACACGACAGCAGCTTCAACTGCTGATGTCAGAGTGGAAGAAGGCATTATAGAGTTGGCGAGAAAAAGGATGGGTAGCTGATTTGGTTGCCACATGTAATCCTTTCAGGTGTGACATTCTCATAATAAAATGTGTGAAAATCCTCTCTTTTCTTGAAAGAAATTTTTTGTTTGGCAACCAGCTTTCGTGTCTCTTTCATGTTAGCTGCAAAGAAATTAAATAACCATGCAAATTTATGAAGCTGCCTCAAAGGAAAGTCTCTATATTGCAGCTTGTACCACCCTACTGAAATGACAGTACTCCTATAGTTCACTTTTTCTAAGGGTTCTGCTAATGAACTTTATAATAGGGGTTTCTTGAACTGTCTTGATGTCAATATCAATACAGCTGTCAAAAGTTCATATGTTAAAAATGAACAAAATTACATTTATGAAAAAAACCAAAACAACCAAGCACCAAAGGCTGCCAGGCCCAACTCTATAGAAACTGTGTCTTAAGAAATTCCTTACCCTTGGATTACTAGAAGTTGGTATAGGATGTCAAAGTAAGGATTGCATTATCCTAAACACAATATTATCTACTGGTGGTCACCAGTGGAGTCAGTGTATCTACATTAACTAATCCATTAATATGATCCAGTTTCACTGCTCCTATTTTCCTACTCAAAAACGTGGATTACATATGTTATGATTAATACAACATATGATTCATACAATGGTTTGGTCACCTAAAGAAGTATATATTGACTTAATTTATTTTGTGGTAAGGCTGTGTTCTACAATCTCTTGCTCCTTTTATTTCTCTGTTTGTAAAATGATCACGTGCAACTGTAAAAATAGCATTGATAAATTTACTACTCAATAAATTAATTTTCTGATGTGTTCAGCACTCTTGACCTGATTTACTTTGATTTGTGCTTAACCTGGGACATGTACAAGTTACATTGCTTTTCTATGAAAACGCTTTTCAGGATATGAAGGTTCTGCAGAGACTTGTTTTACTAGACCAGCAGCCAAGGTGATCTTTGTTTGCAAGTCAAATTAAGTTGCCTTGATTAAGCATTTTGTTGGACTAGGGGCCAGAATGCACCCATTTTACTGTATTGATCCTCCAGTTGGCATGATATTTGTAGTAAAGCAGATGCCTGAAACATATCATTATACCTACACTTTTTATTGACATCACCAAATATTAATATCGTTCTGAATTTCAGTGTTCTGCTCATCTAGAACAACACTCAAAAATGCTGCACAGGGCTTAAAAGGCCATTTCTGGTCTGGAAGTTTCCTATCACTAAGTCAGTCACCTAAAAATTGAAGTCAAACATATGACTTGGAGAAAAGGTATGGAAAAGTGCAGGAAATGTGAATCAGTGCTTCTGGAAGTTTCTTCTGAGACACTGAGATTACTCTGTTCCCACTGAAACACCTTCTGAAGAAGGAACAGTGTTAACAAAATATTAAATGAAATCCTATTTTAAACACATAACTGGTGAATGCCATTGAAAATCCTTTGGAAAAGTGTGAAAATCAACTGTAATGGTTGCTATAGTAAAAAGTCATGTAGAAGTACCAATCATTTTTCTTGTTAATCCCACTAAAATATGGAAAATATTACTCATATCAATGTAATTTCCAGTGAAGGTTCATTTCTGAGAGAAAGTTTTTTAATGACATTTGAAACTATACAGTTTCCAGCCAATACTCCTCTAAGCAGTTCAGGATTTTTCTATAAAGCTGAAGTTTGTCCCCAGGCTGATTGCTTTTTTTCTCAGCTGTGTTCCTGTGTGTAGCTTTCTTAGTCCTCTTTTAAATTTCCTAAATAATTACACATGAAAAGTAACAGAAACAATATATTTACTCTAATCTAACACTCATCTTGCCTTTCAACCTCTTCCTTCTCCTTCACCCAGAAAAGTGACTCCAGAATGAAAGCTACTGTTGTATTTATACCAGTTAACTACACTCACAATCAGATGAAAAATAATATATTTCAGGAAGAAGTGTAGATATTTCTAGCCAATAAACAAATCAGTCTCATGACCCCTGAAGGACCGAGGAGCAGATTTCTTTTTGATCTCATAATTTAGTAATTTGACAGATATTAACAGGGAGTTGTTCTTTGCACACATTGCTGGATGCATTATATCCAGGCAGCGGACATTTATCTGTAGCATGCACTTCTGATCCTTTTAGTAGATTTTTGGTAAACAAAAATAACAAACTCTAAACAAACAGGGCAGGCATCTTATTCTACCACTGATGGACATTAAAGGGACAAGAATTTGATGTCTCTCATCCTTTTGGTAACAGAAAAGAAATGTCACAGTTATGGAGAGAACAAGACATTTGAATTATTTTAGTTTTACAAAAAGAATTGATGCGTGTGCCAATCTCTGGATTGCTATTTTGAAATACTTATCTATGTTGAAAAAAGTCTCACAATGGATGAGAAAAGACTTACTATTTTGAGAAGCAGAAATGATTCACACAGAGGAGATTACTCTTGATTGTGAAAATTATACAGCAGCATGTTTCTTGTCTTTAAATCAGTACAGAAGTAAAGTGTAAAGTCACATGAACATCATAAGATCATACCATTATCCCATATTACAGTGAAATGGGTCATATACATATGAGATTTTCACTGATATACCTGTATGTATGTATTTGTAGATAGGTGGTTCCAGAGGAGGAATGAGGAAATACCCATCTTTATGTAAATCATATGTTGATAAGTATTATTCATTAGTAAGGACGTATGATTGTATAAAGTGATGAGTGGATCTCTGATGGCATAAGCAAACTGAGCTTTGATTTTACAGCCATTTTTGAGAAGAAAATTGCTTTAATGGCAGCATGGCATGCACAAGTTTTATACGACAATTATTACTGAGAGGATATGGTGTTCTACAGCTAAACTTTTAAAATCCATAGCATGTGCATAATGTGCATGTGATACTCATCTATTATGTTCTCCTCTCACCATTTTAGTGAGGATTTTTTTTGGAGTGCAGACATGTTGGATCTTGTACTTCCCTGTGAGTGGTTCAGAGCTAAGCCAGGATGTAAGGGAAATTTAGCCTTGAGGAAGTCAAACTTGTGGGACAGGGTAGCACAGGCTGTTGTTATCAGACTAAAGATTTCTATACTAGTATAGATTTTTGGAAGAAGAAGGAGGAAAACACCTGTAAAGGGTAATATTTCTCAAGATGTATTTTGTATTATCAAATCTTTTACCTGGGGTACAAATCCTGTGTTTGACATTTCTTATTTTTTCCTTTGTCCAAGGAACAAAGCCCATCTACGTATCTGCTCAAAGGGAGTGCTAATACACATCTTACATGCAGTCTACCTATCTTCATTTTCCCCAGCCC
The DNA here is from genome assembly GCA_013396755.1 of Sclerurus mexicanus. NCBI lineage: Eukaryota > Metazoa > Chordata > Aves > Passeriformes > Furnariidae > Sclerurus > Sclerurus mexicanus. The sequence goes on along the minus strand of VWZF01005762.1, from coordinate 89,653 downwards.
AGCATTATTTTCATAACACACCTCAACATATTACATTATTATGTCATTTTCTACTGGTCCATTCCTTTTGCATTTGAAGCAATTTGGCCTAGCAATAAATTGTTCTTTCTCCCCTTTATTTTATGACTGTTTCCTTGAGAGCAACTTATCGCTGTATGTATCTGTCTCTGACCACATGCTACAGAGACAGTAGTGTTGATGATTGCATAGAAGGTCAGGGGTGATTTGGAAAGCGGAGAAATCAAGTTCCACAAGCAGAGACTGAAAGAGTTGAAAGGGAAAGGAAACCACTCAGAAAAAGCAAAAGAAAAAAGTGTGGGGAATGGGGAATGTAAAATGGGAGAACAAAAAAAAAGTCTGTCTCTGCCTGATCTCCTTCCAGCTCTGAGCAAATCTCCCTCGAGTGTCTAGATAAAATCTGACAGATTTTCGTATCTGCCAAGACAGATGGAAATTATCTGATGCAGAATTATTAACTTTAAAAAAAAAAAAGGAAAACAAAGAAAAAGAGTTTTTTGAATGTGAACAAAATGCAAAAATAAACACAGGCATAACCCTGAATGCTTTCAGTTTAGTCCCTAATTCTGAAAAGGAGTGGGTATTTGCATATCTATGCATACCATGAGTAAACCCTTTCACATATATGGAACTCATAGTAAGCATGCAGACCTTTTCTTTGCAGGATCATGGTTTTACATCATAAACAGAGCAAAGATCAACCTTGCAAAATCATAAACTGATTTGTGTTATATTCTCATTTCAGTATAATGTCTAGATATAGGTTACAAATAATTCAACTACAATGCTTTTATAGTTTTATGAATCCTAACACTAATTACTTTTGTTCAGCAGGATACTAATTTAGAATGCAGTGCATTCTACGCTGTAGAGTGTATGCTCATAACAGAATTGGTGTATTTCAAAAAAACTGACACCTTTTTTCCACATGTAACAGTAATTCTATAGGTTGCTCCTACAAGGGTTATGGAGGTGAATTAGTTAGCTCTCACACAGCATACTTCACTGCTGATGGCTAGGGTCTATGCTCAACCCCTTTTAAGTTGGTTTCTTTCCTTCTGTGGAACAATTTGGTTATCACAAAGATAATATACAAAAGATGCCATGACCACATGAACTTAATGAAGATAAGACCATACCTACCTTGTAAGTTCCTTTCTTAGGAGTCTTTACATCTCTGATTCCAGCAGAGCTTAGGCATCTCTTTCACAAAGCTACTTTATTTTTGATCATATTTAGGAGCATTAGGAGCTTTGTGATCCAAACTGAAGTAATAAATTTTAGTTGCATCTGAGAATTTCAGGCGTGCATTTCAATAAAAATGCTTGATTGACTCTAAGAGACGGAACTTGGGAAGGTTTCAGCCGGCCTCAGTATTACCCTGTACCTCATTGGGAGTTTCTCATGGCAAGTAGATGAGTAGAGACTTCTGCCACTTGAAAGCAGTCACATAGTCCTTGGAATGAAACATTTTTAATGGAGATGTAATTTCCAATTAAAGCTGGATTATTATAGTGTATTTGCATCAGAAAGGAGCAGGTTGCTGTAGTCATGAAAACTATCTGGGCAAGGCTGATGGAGAGAGGTAATATCTTCTGTTAAATAAAATAGTGTAATTGGAAATACTAGGCAAATTTTCAGGCAAGAGTTTATTTCTGTTCTAAACAACTTAAAAAAAAGTCATGGTTAAGTACAGCATTTTGTTCACCATATTACAAATGTATATTTACTGCATTTATTTTATTTACAAAACATGCATTTAACAGGACTCATATACTTTGTCCTGCCTGAAGGAAGAAAAATAAAGTAGATTTTGGTCACTTTTATTCACCAAAATATTAACTAAATGAGAGGAAATGCAGCAACATGGCTAGTAGTGTCAAGAAAAAGAGTAGCTTCTCTTTATATTCAACATTAGAGGAGTTAATTTGAGGGTAAAAGGCCAGTAATCCTAAAGCGGGTACTTATTAAACCATGGCTCAGCAGAGCACTAATAACATATGCAAGCTCGCTAAATACTACTTTAGCTGCAACATCCATTTCCACTGTGATTTAAACAGAAGATTGTACAGGCAATATTCTGCAATGCTCAAATTTCTTAGATGGGTCTGGGTGGAGCAAGGATTTTGGATGGCTTCATTTAACTATACCATTCATGAGTGTTGGTGAATTGAGATTAATAGTTGTCTTGTACAACCATACCATAAAACCTGAACAATAGAATTAGGCAGAAACGGACATAGTACATTCTTTCAGAGATCTCAAGAGCTTTCCTCATTTATTTTCATTTGTCATAGATGCGTCTATTCTATTTGCAAATATATATTTTATCTACTGATTTTGAAAAGTCCTTGAGTTCCTTTTGCCAGCAAAAGTGAAAATTAAATTAAGAAGGGTTATGAATGTATTTTTCATTTAAGATTAACTCCATATAATGCATAAGACATGCACCATTTTTTTTCACAAAGCCCAGTGTTTCTGTGGAGATTTTTTTTTAACCAGTACTGCATTGAAAAGGATGAAAAATTGACCTCTTTTGTCCATAAAAACTTACTGAGATTATATATCCTTAGTATATATTTAATGTATTCTCATAAAAGAATCATAGCTACTCTCAAATTCTTTAGCTAAACTTAACTGATCCTTCAGGGACATCAAATCTGGTATGTGAGCTTCCACAGAAAGAGGCAAATCTATACCTATGGAGAGCTGCAAATCCTAACTAGATATAGCCCTTCTGCCGTATGGTCAGGGGACCTATTTTTCACATTAGGACTCTATAATAAATCATGTGACTTTTACAGCCATTGAATATATGAACACACACCCCCCTCATCCCTCCTTCACTGACTTCAATGTTTCAAAGCCTTCAAGAGGCCATCCTAAGCCTAGAGAAGTCAAAACATTCCATTAATTTCAGAAAGATTTCTCTTATCCTTAATTAGCACAAATGTATCCATTCACAACTGAGTATTGTAGCCTGGAAATATGTTCTTTTTTCATTAACAAATTTGAGCAACAGTTAAAAAGAAGTGAAAATTCTGCAGCAGGAATCTTGAATCCCTGCTAGCCTACTGAGTAAACTATCTCATTCATTATATTTTGACCATCGCCTTTTCATTTTCACTTTTTTCCCTGAGACTTTTATTATCTATTTTGCAGATTAATATTATTTCTTCCTCTCATGCCCATCTGTCCACCCATCTGCTTATTTTAGCTACATTTCCTCTCACCCTGCTGGCTCCTGTATATCCTCACCACACCCCAGGCATGTATCCTTCAATAAGATTTATGATGTGAATCATTTTGAATACCTTCAAAATAGTGGTATAAGAAAATTGAATGCCTACCTTTTGGTGAGTAATATAAAATTATTTATAGGTATAAAAATGAACACAGTTGCCCTAAGAGAGGCTTTAGGCTTTGGGTAGGAATTTCAAAGAATAAAAACAAAAGTATAGATTATATCTAGAAGTTAAAGTACCAACCAAAGATGTTCTAACTGGTATGTACAGTGTGTTCTCTTCCTTGGCCAGTGGAAAGGAAAGCTGCACATCTAGGCAAGATGGGGCCAAAGGGCTGCACAGTGCACACCTCATCTGCTTCAAGGGTGACTAGAATCCGGGGTGTGCTGAGTAAGTGAGAGTAAGATACAAGTACAGCAACTTTCTGTGTAGCCTGTGTTGATTGTGTCCATAAGGAGATTCTCAGGGGATAAAAAGAAAAAAAAAAAATTACTGTGATGGAGGTCAGCATTAAAATCAGGGCAGCGAGAGAGCAAAGAGAATGCAAATTGATCTTTGTCTCCTCCCTTAAATAATTTTATCTCTGGTGGTGTTAACTTAGTAGAAGCATGAAGAAGTACCATAACAATACTTCTGCTCAACTTGTAGAGCTGCTTGGGGAGTAGATTGTGGCTTAGTACCTGCCTTAGAAAATGCCATGCAAGTGGAAGGCTGAACAAGCAGCAGGGAGAGGGCTGAATTCATCAGGTCCCCATACTCCCATTTAGCTTGGCTTGGTTTCTTTGAGCTTTTTTTGACAGCCTCACTGGGCTAGTAACATCCAATTCTTTGGTGCTGAGAAGCCCTGCATGGTCCTTTCTTCCAGCTCAGTAGAAGAGTGGCCAAGGACCTGTCACCATGCCATTTGCTCAGGGAGGGCTGGCCAGCACAGGATACTGACACAAAGCCAGGTGAAGAACTGTCTGTGGATGCTGAGTAAGAAAGAAAAGCCATGCTAGAGCTTTAGACAATGAGATTTTTGCTACATATACCTGGTACTGCTGTGCCCCTTCCCAGCACACATCTATAAGTTGGGTAGTGCTGCCTGCCGGAGTGACAATGAAGCTGGTCTCCAGCTTTCTTTACGGGGCAGCTCCATCCCGTATGTCTAACTTCAGGAAGGCACTGGGTGCCACAGTTTCTACTTTCTTGCTTTGTGTAGCAGTTTACTATTTTGTGCCACTAGTTCATTTCCAGAAAGTGCTGCTGATGATGGGAAGTTAATTATTTGGTGGTATGAGAGATGTTCTGTGTTGTAGATATATGTGATTTTTTCTCTCTATCCAAGAAAAACTGTGTATTTTCTATTATATAAAGGTATCTATTTCTTTCTTTCTTTCTTTCTCTGTAATTGCTGATAGAGCTTTGTTTATTTATAGTCATAATTTATATTTCAGAACATAATAATAAAACTGTTTAACTTACAGTATTGATCTCTATCACTGAGAAAAAAGCAGTCATGTCTCTTTACAGCACAAAGAAATCTCAGCTTTGTCTTATTAGCAAAGTCTGCCTATGTCTAAATACTCTGAGCAGACTTTAAATTCATAAGCATGACTCCAAAAATTTGAATGACAACACATCTATTTTGCCTGCTGAATAAAATGGAAATTAACTTAAAAGAACAGAAATCTCTTCTGAGTAGGAATTGTCAATGACTATTTAAGCAGTAGGGGTTGCATGTGTAAGAGCATGTGATGTAATTGCCTTGTATTTTAAAAATTGCAGTTACTTCCACAAAGATGATTTTGTTTCCTCCCTTTAGTAAAAACGTTCTCTTATTCAAGTTTATCGACCTCACTTGTGTTAAATCACCACAATCTCCCTTGTCTAAGTCATAGTCTCATTTAGTAACCATTACATGTTCTTTTTTCACACAACTGAAATTGCCTATAATCTATTTTGGAACAGGCTTCAGTCCAGAAATATGTTTTACTTTATTATTTTCTGCTCTCTCTGGGGATGCCTTCACAAAATGGTAAAGCCCAAAGACTTCCTGAAGGCTAATCCTTTTCTGGGTCATATGGTTCTTTTCAGATTCCATCTTGAGAGAGTTTTCTTATAACAATAGTTTCTGCTGTCTGCGAACTGGAGAAAATCCTGTTGCTTTAGCACTAACAATGAGTGGAATTTCAGTGCAGGAGGAGTGTTTGCTTAATACAATAGAAGTTGGTACAGGCTGGACTCACAAGTGTCAAGTAAACAGTGTGGGAAAATCTGTACTCCTGCAACTGAGTCAACAAGGTGCTGAATGCCTAAATGTGACTAAACTGTAACTGCAATAACTATCTGGTTGACTTCACCTTTTCCGCCAGGATAGGACATGACACATATCTTATTGAGAAAGAGTTAACAAGAGAACAGGCTGCTAACAGGGAAAAGATGAAGAAAGCAAGCATTCAGTCATGCGTCAGAAACACCACACAGTGCACAATCAGAACAACTGTGCTTCAGGATCAGATACAAGTCTGATTTACTTAGTGAATATGATGGAAGATGGCTGTTTAGATCTCACCATAACCGCATAAATTTGCTCAGAAATATAAACCAAAGAGTTCCTGGGCCAAGGTAATTAATTTTATTTTTTTTTTCATTTTTTTTTCTTTTTCCTTAATGCTAACACTCCTCCAGTTAATGTCAATTCAGATGAGCCAGAAAAATTTGACTTCACTTGGCAGTAATAGGAACGCCAGTACCCTATTCATGTTTGGACTGAATACAGGCGGACTGAATCCTTACCAGAGGCAAGACAAACAAGACAAGTTACATTTATGTTCAATGCTGCAAATAGATAAAGTGATATAAATTTATCCAAATAAGAAACTACCATTCAACTTAGCCTACAGCCTCACTTGAAACACAGTAGTTTTTATATAGTTTTAAGTTAGAATGACTTAGAAAAAAGAGTCTTATATATTCATTTTTTCTAAAGCAGAAAATTTTCCAGATGTTTTGTCCATACTTTGCTCTTGTTTAAAGATCTATTTGTATTCAGGTTATGGCTATAATTTTTACATACACCTACGAGTCCATTCAGCTAGAATGGTCACAAAACACGTGTCTTAAGAATGAAGTCAAAAAGTCAAATTAATTCTTTCAAACTTGCTCAGATCAGACACTTAGCTAGAGAGATATGGCATAGGTCCTAACTTGCCTGTAAATTTGCCCCATACAAAAAGCACTCATCGCAACATTACAACTATCCCCTCCTTGGATCACCACAAAGATGCTGAAGCATCACCATTGCTGATTTAACCACTAAACCCAGAACTATTATGACGTCTAGGCTGCTGATTTTGCTTTTAACCCGCACAAAAATGTCTGTGGACTCCAATACTTCCATAAGTAATGGTGTACATCCATCCAAAACCAGTTCAGTGTTAGAAAACTCTAGCTGGCTCATGAGAGCTGACTCTAGAGTAGGAGTTCCTGTGACTCATAGTCAGCTCAGCCGAGGAAAATCTCTGTATCAAAGTCACTGCCCTGTTTCTCAAACCCAGGCACCTCTGCACAGTTTCAGTAATGGCACTATGCCGTGTACCAGCCTTGCTGAGGTACATGTACATAGTGCTGCTTTGTCCCATGCATACCTGCTTAAAATGCAGAACAATTTGATTTTCTACAACTGATTCATATACATTTACAGTACCTTTTTTTTAATTCACTTTCTCCAGACACCTGCATCCATGTGTATATCTATTGATTTGATCGATGCAATATATATATATGTATAATTTATGTATGTATTTATACCTATAAAACACATTTTATGGCTGTATATATTGACTTACACATACACCAATCCAATAAGAAATATTGCTGCTAATTAAGCCATTTCTCTTATTGCTTGCTTCAAGAGGAAGAAGGGAGAAAGAGAGTGAAAGATTAGCTATTGTTTTTATTTTAGAATATTTAGGAAATAGTGGGTTGACAGGGGCTACAGTAGATAGAGATAAGTGCCGTTCAGCAACAGAGGTGTTCATTATATGTGGGAGTTTATGAGTCAGAGGAAATAGGCTAGGGGTTGTCTTGTATTTTGGCATCATTCTGGATATGCCTGTAATTCATGGTTACTGTTCAATGTTCCTTGAGAAAACGTCAAGAAGTTGGAAATAGTGGAAGATTGTGCCTTTGAACAAAAACTCTTTAGGGCATGTAGTACTACCTGCTGACTGTAAGGAGCTGGGTGTGTGTTGTTTCTCAATGTACCAGACATCCATGAAATCTTCAAGGGCAGCATATGTGCTTTCTTCCTCTGCAGCTGGCCAGCTGAAGTGGTTTTGCTACTGAAGAGGTATTGCTGTTGTCCATTCTCCTTCCCCCTACTGCTGGTCTAGCTCAAGATGAATTTAAGACCAGGTTCTACAGTTGATTGAGAAGAAATGGATCAAAGCATGGGGAAATTGTTTTCCTGTCTTCTTGTTTTTTCCTCAGACACAATAATATAACCAAGAAGGATCCAGAGATAAACATGTTTTTAATAAATTAAAGGGCCATTAACAGCAAGCAGACATCTTAAAAACAGCACATTTTTCTGTACATCTCACTGTGGACTCTCCTCTGCTCTTTCTTCATAGCACATCTAGTAAGCACTTGAGCAGCCCTACACTTAGCAAAGTTTAAGAGTAAGGTAGGTATACATGGAGGGTGGCAGTTTCTCTGAATCCTGTAGTGCTTCAGTGACCTTAACAGCAACTGCAAACATTGCTTTATTCTGATGTTGCGGATTACAGCAGTTTGGTTATTGGCCAAATCAAGCAGTTGCTAAACTCCTTTAAGTATTTTTAAGTACCAACACAGAAGAATGAAGTCCCACAAACCTGGATTACTGCAAAAGGCTTATCGACACCTCTGTTACAGAAGCTATGGAAGAGCCTTCACTTTTTTCCTGAGTACTAAAGTGAACCACTGTTTCTGAGATATGTTGAGAAAAACTAGTTCCAGTTTCTACTTCATAATACAACAAGCAGCACACAAGGAAAGAAAAAGAGAAAAGAGAGTGTTTTTTTGTTGTTGTGTTGTTTTTTTGGTTTTTTTTGTTGTTTTTTTTTTTGGACAAGAGGGGATATATATGCATATAACTATATTTAAAGTAACCTTTCCATACCTTAGAAAAAGTAAGATAGTGGTCAGCAAATTATGCAAGATCAAGTAGATTAAAATAAACAGTAGATAAGCCTTAAGGGAACCCAGTTAAATTTGTTTCTCATAGTCATCTGCCTTCCTCCAATATATAGAACTGGCTAGGACAACACTTATAATATAAAACATTTTTTATTTGTGTATGTCAGCCATCCAACTTAGAAATAAAAAACTAATTATATATTCTCTGGACACCGTGGACCAGGTAGACACAAGATAAAAAGAAAGTTATCAAACTTCAGAGAGGCCAACTCTTCCTTTTGCAGAAAATATTGACCTACAGTTCCTGCAAATGAATGGAGAATTTGACTCTACAGCCTTTCCTTTTTTGCCAGTAGCATAAGACATTTCCACAGAATATGTGTTTTGTAACCCATTTCCAATCACAAAAATAGTTTTTACTGTTGAGTTCTTGAGTAGTTTTCTGTATTAATTTAATAAGACCAGTATTATTCATAAATCACATTGTTTCATAAAGCATTAAAAAAAACCCATTTTCATTAATCTCTATAAGGTTGCATCATAACATGTAATGTGTTTCAATCTCTGTCAAGCCACTGCACTATTGTATCTACACTACAGTTTGGTTCATGAATGGGCGATTTACAATGTTCTGTCAAGCCCTAACCTCTTCATGCTCTGTATTCAGACAGGACTGCATGATTTTGTCATAGTTTAAGCACACCTATGCTGCCCTCCTATTCCCTTTATTACAGTCTTTTTGTGAAAATTTGGTCTAAGATTTCTTCTCAGTTAGAACAAAATAGCAATTTTGAATCCTTTTGTCTTTGAAAGACTACCCTCTGGCCCCAGATCTCTAATTCTGTTATTTAAAGGGAGCATCAAAAGGGCCATCACTGTCATGTGGTAAACATTTCAAATTTCCTAGGAATTGTTTTTTAATATAGGCATTTTGAAGAATGGATGCAATTTTATTTGGTTTCAATACAAGCACACTCAAATTCTAATATATTTCTAAGAATTTTGAATTCCCTGTATTTCACTTCAGTTCTAAGGATGCTACGTGTTGAACTTCATCCACCTAAGTGCTTTAAATCTCTTCTCTGACAGGGTAGTATATGTTTGTCTCCTACAGGTTTATTCTGCTGTTCCTTCCCTTCATTTCTATGTATTTCCTGGTAGTGAGACAAATGATCAATGAGATTGCATTCTTTTTGGCTTTCAGGATAAGGATAGACAGCAACAATTATGGAATAAAATGAACATTTGGGGAAGGAGAAAATAGACTGGGAAAAGGTAGAGGAGTCACCGTGTGGTTGTATTTTAATAATAAGTTAAATTGTCAAAGGGAAAGGTTAAGCAAAGGTCTTTGCTCTCTTTAGCAGGGAAGGTGAAGAGAATGGCTAATTAGATTATGCAAACCAGCAGATAGTCCAATTACAGTTGATAGGCCAGATGTGACCCAGGGGACATTTCCACCTGGAGGAAATGGGGAATGACTGCTTTATCAGCAAACAGTTGAATGCTCTCTGTGCCTGCTAGGGGGTGGGAGGAGGGCTGATGCTGTCTCAGCCCCCTCCATCCTGGTCATGGGGAGACAAACAGATCAAGACTGAGAGGCAGATGTTCTTCAGAGTCTGTCCATACTAAAAAGAACCCTTGTCTACCTGGTCCACAGAGAGGGGGACTTGGCCAAAGTCATAAGTATCATTTGGAAACTGAGGAGGGGGGCAGGGGACGGGCAAGGTACTGCCCTTTCTGGGCAACTGGTGCCTTTTGTTGTAATGTAGGAAGCATTTTTCTCTGCTCTGTGTTTGGGGAGCTTTCTGATGACTTAAGTGTAAGCATATGTGTACACTGTCAGGCCTAAAAAAATATGCTGATGTCGAGTTTTGGTTTTAGGACCTGACCATGTTCTGACATTATGTCGGGATGACAGTTATTGGCTAAGATCCAGCAGTAAATACCCAACATCTTGTTGACTTTATATAGGCAGTTGCAGACCAGAGATTTCAGACTCAGCTGACAGTTTGAGGTTTTTTTAGTAGAGGGAAAAGATTTTGTAAACTTTACAGTTTCACCAAATAATTTCATGATGTTTTGATTTTTGGCTAGACTAAAAATGCCTGCATAGATCTTCAAACTCCGTTGTGCTGGTTTTATCAATATAAAACTCTTTCCACTTTGTGAACTTGTGTATTAACTCATACATTGTTGCATTTTAAAATTTAGCATTTATTCAAAAAAGAAACTAGGAAGTTCTGCAGACTAGGCATGAGATCATGTATTACAGTGTGGTTACAGCTGCTGCTTCTTTTCCTTACAAGAGAAGAAAGAAAGATGAAAATAAGACCTTGCATATTTGTATATAGCATATACTTAAGACAAATACAACAAACTTTAAGCTTCTGATATAAACATCTTACATTTAAACTAGCTTTATGGGTTGTTTTTTGTTATTTTAGTCTCTGCTAAGTACTATGCTTCATGTGTTTATGAGTCAGCCTCAATGAGTAAATTGCTTGTGGAATAAGCAGGCTTTCAACCATATGTTTCCTTTGCATATGCTAGCCTGGATAACTATTCCTTCCTTCTCTCCTTTTCCTCCCTCCCAGTTTGGGGGTTTTTTTAGCATTCATCTGCATTTCTAAATCCTTGTGATTTCACTTGGTTCATGGATTTTATATATATATATATATATATATATATGCATTATATCTTTTATATCTAGCAGTATTATCAGATTACAAAAGTGAAATTTAACAAACAGTCAGAACTGGTAAGATATAAGACAAGAAATGAGTCTGTGCAGATGTAAATCTTGCAATTCTAGTTTCTTTATTATACTCTTTCACGGCTGAATCCAGACATAGTCTGAAAATCTGCCTCTGCTATTTTGTTAACATGATGAATCATTATAAATGAATTAATTGTGTTGGTGTATTTTTTTTTCCTTGGGCAAAAAACCAGAGCATTCTTTTGTTAATCTTTGTTTCTGTCTGTCACATATATCAACACACAACATGAAGCTATTAAATTGTGGAGAGGGAGGAGGATAAAATATACAAATTCTGAAAGAGGGTGGAGACCAGAGGAAAAACATGCATTGTCAATACATAACTTACAGATAGTCTAAATTGAAGATGCCTAATTTGCTGAAAGCACTGTGCATAGAGACACTGTTTTAGTGTCCCAGATATCATGCATTCCCTTTCAGCTGGCAGCCTTATAGGGGCAAGAGCTTCAGAATAATGCCTGCTTTTGACTATTTCTTTCTTAGTTTTGGCACCAATGTAGCTTCTGTCAGCAGTCAATATCCCTGGTATTTTCCTCCCACCTTCATTATTTCTTGGAAATTCACATTCTTTGCACCAACATGCAGACACCCACATTCTCCAGCTGTGTTTGAATTCCCTTGTCTTAAGCTCATATCAGACCCTGACAGTTAGAGGTCCGTGACCCACACCTGGGCTGGAAAAGATAATCCTCAGAAGACTCAAAGCACACTGAGCATTCATATGAAAGATGACATGAAAGTAGGCTGCCTCCTCCTTCTTTGGCAGGACATCAAAGTGCCTGGATGTATACAGGACCATCAGCAGCAGTGATGCACCAGAATTTGAGAGTTTGAGTATACCAGGGAAAAGTAAGGGATGGATTTCTAAATTGGACTGTAACTCCAAGTTACAGACTGAGGGAAGATATTTGAGTAGCTTTCCTGAACAAGCAAATGCATACAGAACCAGAAATGTAACTCTACAATATTCAGTAATTTCTTATTTTATGAGTAGTATTAGTATTTACTCCAATAAGAGGCAATGGAGCAATGACACTTATGCTATGGATAGTCAGCTAAGTAGCCCTGATGGCAGAGAAGAAAACCTCTAATTTTTGTTCCAATTTGCCTCATGCATTTTAAGAGGTGTTTCATAAATACTGTTTTATGAATATAATAATATACAATGTACATATATCTGTACAGAAGTGCTGCACTATAAATATATGATCTGAACACCAATTAAAGTTGAACCTTTTTCTGGATAATGTGTTTTGATTAACATCAGCAGTAAAATGGTACTTTGAATTTGAATTGTGTAAAACTTATTTTATAAATGCACTTTGTTTAAAAAGACACTAAATTGAAACAACTTGGGAAGGTGTATTTTTGTATTTTAGGGGTTCTAAACCAAAAAATTTTGTCATCTGAAGGATAGTTGTCTGCATGAAGATCAAAGTCAGTTAAGGTTCAAAATCTATTCCAATTGTTTCAAATTTGAGCTGTACCTAAATTTAACATTTTACTTTTTAATTTATGTGTTTTAGATTTTTTCACTTACAAGGTATTAGTACTGAAAAAAGATCTGTCTAAATTCCTGTGGAATAGTAGTTTTCATAGGAAAAAACCTTGCTTCAGTCAGAAGCAAGAAATAAATGAAGTCAACTCTTACTGTTATTTTGATTAGAGTTTAATGAGTTCAAGAGGTTCAGATAAAGACAGATATGTATCTCACTGAATCTTTTCATTATTATTCTTACTCAATGATGGTGTTTGGATGAAACCCAGTGGTTTTGAACTCCTTTGTGCTAATCAATGCACAAATCTGACCTTATTCATTAATTCTCCAATATTTTCCCATTATTGCAGTGCATTATTTCATAATTTTTTTCTCCACATTTAACTTTTAAAATGTTGCTAACTAATTTGCCTTTCTTTTTTTTAAAATCTAAGTATCAACAAGAGTTTGTGCTCATTGTTAGCTAAGGTTAATGCTATGCTTTTCACATAGGACTTAATATCCTTCACAGAACTAGCTCAAACTAAATGACTGTGATATAAACACACAGCTTTTGCCAGTACAGACATAGTTGCAGAAGATCTGTTTTCCAATTATTCATGCTCCATTGTTAACAGTGAGAACCAAAAAAGGACTCCCTGCTGACTGCGGAAAAGTCTTTCTTCCTCTAGTAATATAGACAAACTGAGGTGGCAATTTTCATGAAATGTTTTTATTTCTCAAAGTTAATAACTTGAGCTGGATGGAGATAACCTCTAATTATTCTCAAATATTATTTCTTAGATATTGCTTTTTCATATTTTTTTCCTGTGCTATTGGAAGTAGGGTTTTGTTTTCCGATGTCTCCATATGTCCTTTCAGAGTTAAAGAGCAAAAGAATGACTTGTTCTGGAAGAGAATGTTTGTAATATATTGAAGTTTTTTATCTTAATTATGCATAAAATGTGTAGCTGAAAATGGAGTCGAGTTTGACATATTGCACAATATCCATCCTGTCAGTAGAGTATGGTGACTAGTTACTCACTAGTTTCTTCAGCTGATGAGAATGTGTGCTTAGCGGTGTTATAAGCATATTTAGCATATTTAGCACTTTGTAATAAAAGTTGAGAGATGACAAAGTGGAAGAGACATTTAAAAATATGCTAGAGCTATGAAAGTACAGTGTCCGATGAAAATGCATGAGATACTACAGTACAGTGTTTGAAATGGTTTTGTGACTGGAGGCTAACTTCTAATATGCAATGCATAATTCAGTGGGAATAGGTCCTGCTTGATATCCTTACAAGCACTACAAGAAATGGTTATTGGTAAATCATAAATAAACTTGAAGCAAATAAGTAAAATTATTTTTATAGACATGTGAGCGCCTTACAATTGAGGGGAAATATTACCCTCTTCAAACATGTGATGTTGTCTTTAAGCTTTAACTCGTAAATAGTTTGCAGAGGTCTGAGGAGCTTGGCTTTAAAAAAAAAGAAAATTTTCTAAAAATAATCCTCAGCAGACCATGATGTGTTGTAAGGAAGGATCACCAAAGAGGGGTTCAGAATATCTGCAAGGATTTACACCTTTACTGAGTACAGAAGAAAAAATAATTTCAACATTCAAGTTGTGTATAGATTAACTCTTCATTATGCTGAATTCATTATGAATTCATCATAGCTAGAGGCTAAGGAAAGTTCAGATTGATCTTTTGTGACATCAAACGAAATAGGATCATGTTCCTGCCGCCTGGTAGCAGCAACAGCAGCTTTCAGATACTGTGAGAACAGAAATAAAGAAGCAAATTAAAGCTTAACACTACATTTGCATGCAGTTAACCATTTGCTTTTACCACATTGTAGTTACTTTGCAGGACTTCGCTGTCTCTGTCATTCTTGTAAAATGTAGAAGGGAATTAGGGATATTATTTTCTTTCCTGTGTTTAATTCAGGAGGGATGATGAAAGCTCCCCACTGATCTAACTGCTTTGGTTTACTCCCTCACCACCTACCCAGGTTGAAGGCCTGCTTCCTCTTAAAGAAAAAAAAAATACAGAGCTTAAAATGCCGTTACCTTTCCCTTTCCCTTAACTCCTTTGAGGGTTATACCCTGTTAGTATGTTAATGGAATGATCGAAAACATGCAAACAGTTTCTCTTAATTTTATTAGACACTTCCTACCTTCTTTCTTTGAACATCTCTAAAGGAATTCAAGATGGCTCACTTCCTTATTAAAAAAAGGGAAAAAGCCGTTGGATATCCTAGGCTGCCTTATTATGTTGTGTATAACATATTTGTCTTTGCATCCTTTGATTAAAATGTAGTAGTATTTCTCTGAAGGGAGGAACTTTGCAGTTGCAATTACAGATAATAGTGTTGTTCTCTAAACCCCTGTGTGGTGTGAACATCAAAGTAGTGTGGATTATAATAATCCAAACAAATAACCTTCCGTAAACTCATAAGAAAGAAGCTGGATGTTTTCATTAAGCGAAAGGCAATTCACTTAGCAGTCAGTTGTTGCCCCTTTCTGTGTGGTGAAAAGTACGTTCATTTGCATAAGAAAATAGCCACCAAAGAAATGTAAATGACTGAGCTAGGATCTCATTAGCAAAGCCTCTCCAGCTACCTGAAGGACCTACCTCTGTTGGCAGTAGATCGAATTTCAAGTACTTTCTTACCTTTAAGAAACCAATTATCTTCAGGCATTTCCATTAGTTCAGGCAGGGGAAAGGGAACATGGCAATGTTCTTGGACATGGATCATCTAATTTAACGAAAGGTACTCCAAAATAAGCATTTGAATGACTTGGGGTTTTTTGTAATTTCTTGAAAATTTATGCTTTAAATGACTATGTGTAAAATGTATATGATTTTTATAGCGTAAGGGAGGAGTATATACTTTTCTAGGGGCGAAAAGGTGCAGTAAGTTCCAATCAAAACGTTGCAGTTCAGGAGAAGCAGACGATGTTGGAAGTTTTTCAGTCAATAACAGAGCAAAAATGTCTAGATAGGGGGGAAAATGGTTGCTGTTTATTTAAGTGAATGTAGAGGAAATGGTTGTTCCACAGTGATGCAGGTGACAGACACCTTAACTCCCATAAAAGAGATCAAGAAGCATTTGGATGATACCCTTGGACACATGGTGTGACTCTTGGGGATGGTCCTGTGCAGGGCTAAGGGTTGAACTCAATGATCCTTGTGGGTCCCTTCCAACTCAGCATATTCTGTGATTCTGTTAAAATGTATAAAGTACAATAAAAATATTTTGAAGTAAATTGATTTAGTTCTACTGGAGTCAATAGATGTTTGCCTTCCTGTTCACAATATTTTCTGACTACCCAGTACATATAGGCTCTGGATGTTTTACACATCTACATTTTCTAGGAGACGGATCATTCAGTGCATAAACATGGCAACTCGAGTCCTGATCTTAGCTGGGGGCTGGTCAAGTTACAGGCAGCAGGAGTTTGATAAACTCTGCTTGCCTGCAAATGGAGGTTTTCAGTTTCTTTACAAAATAGGCATTCAGTTCTGAGTTCTGTCTCAAGCAAATGTTTTATAGGAGCTTTGAAGACATGCTGGAAATATGGAATGCTCAGTCGGGGAGACATTTTCTGGCACTCAAGTAAAAATGTGTTCCCAGATCAGTAAGTACTTCCAGGGTCATGGTGTAGAGCACAGTTTGGAAACCACATGAACATGAGCCGAAGGGGACAGAAATAGGAGGAGCCTTATCTAGTGTAGCATATTAATCATAAGACAGTGTAAATTTCAAAAACAGACTGTACTAAGCAAAGTGAATTTAATTTTCTCCTACATCAAGATAAATTTGTCCTGAAACTTTTATGTGAGTTTATGGTTTAGGTCCCTCTTTTTTTTTTTTTTTTTGCCTGCAGCTGGCCTGGCTGAAAGCATCATCCTACCCTCCACAACCTCTCACCATTCCTCACCATATGCAGCTTCTGAGCCAGCTCTGATGATTGTGATGCTCATATTACTGGCTCCTGCCTTATTGCAATCAAGTTAAACCGAGTTAGAAAGATCCCTTTGTATTTCAAAATGAAGAGAGAACCCAGATTAGTTTTACAAAATGAGTAAGAGAAGTGAGTTGTACTGTAGTAATTATGGTAGTGGACGTGTCAGGGTATGAACTAGCACTGCTCCTACACCGCATCCTACACTGCATCATTCTGCCATATGTCTCCATATTTAGGTTTTTCTCCATCATACCCCCTCACTGGAGGCAAGTTGCAGAAAGAGAGCCAGACAGATAGGTACCAAATCGTATCATAGAATCATAGAATCACAGCATGCTTTGGGCTGGAAGGGACATTAAAGGTCATCTAGTTCTAACTCCCCTGCCACAGGGATGGACACCTTCCACTACACCAGGTTACTCAGAGGCCCATCCAGCCTGGTCTTGAACACCTCCAGGGATGGGAAGTCTACAATCTCTCTGGGCAACCTGTTCCAGTGCCTCACCACCCTCATAGTGAAGAATTTCTTTGTAATATCTAATCTAAACTTACCAGCTGTAGCCATTCCCTCTTGTCCAATCACTACATGCCTTTGAGAAAAGTCAATCTCCAGCCTTCTTTTAACCCCCCTTTAGGTAGGCTTACATAAAACAGCCAATATAATTTGTTTTCACACCTTTGTTTACCCTGTGGTAAACTGTTCCTGAGATACAAATAATTTTCTAGGCAATTGTAATTAAGCACAAATAAATTGACCACTCATTAAGCAAGGTATCTTGTGGTAGACAAGTGCCTGCAAGTAGACATGAACATGCAGTACCAGTGAAGATGTTTGTGTGGCAAGAAAGTCTCTGTACTCAATAGTATTTGTTCCAAATAAATAGTAGTGTAAACATAATTACAAACTAGAGCCTTTACTACAAATTTACTGTGTAATTCCTAAGGAAAAGTATGATTTCTCTGTCACACTGTTTAAAGATCATTCAGTAAAAGGTTCAATTCTGTCTGAATTGACTGACTATTTGCCCACAAGACAGAATTTCTGGGATGTATTTTGGGGGCTTATTTTTATTTTTCTTTTTAATTTGTTTCTTCTTTCCTTTTTTTTCAGTCACATCCAGCCTTCTGCTTTGAAAAGACATATCAGCCCTCTCTTTGACCCCACTACATGCAACTGTTGGATATTTCATTGTGTTTAACTACAGAATCACAACATGGAGGTCATTGAGCAGAAGTAATATCAGAGTATTGTGCTGAAGAAGAAAATATTTCAAAGATACTGGAGAGAGATTGGATATTTTAGTGTTGGCTCATCTCCATCAGCAGTTCCCCATTCATCAGTGAAATTTTAATCTGCTGTAAAGTTATAAATGGTCTTGGGAAGATAAAGAACTATTTTTAGAAGTTTATCTTTTCTGAAAGAAAGATCAGGATGTAACAGGTCAAAAACATTGTATCAGAGACTGGACATAAAATGGAACATTGGTCAAAGGCCAAAATAATATTTGAAAGCAAAATATTTCTATTATTTAGAGGCACTTGTGTTAAATATGGTGAAATTGAACTATGTACAGAAGATGCTGGATTCCCTCCAGACAGATTCTTGTTGCACCAGTTCAGTGTTATGTTTTTCAGAGACAAGGAATTTTTTTTATTTTTTTTTAATAGCAGCCATAAATGAAAAAAGAAAAGAGAAGCATAAAAGGGAAGTGTACTTCTAGATGCTACCCAGATTTCCACATGGTTAATCGACTGATTCTAACCTCACTAGGCGTGAGGTTAGAAAGTGTGGCCGACCAACAGAAGGGCATCAAACCACAACACTCTCTGCATATTCCAGTTTTATACTACAGCAGAGCAGAGGGTTTGGGCTGAAAATGTGGGATGGCAAGCTGTTTCGCAAGGAAGTATGGTCATCTGTATGCTCTGAATGGTGGGGGGAGGCATATTTCAAAAATGGCACTACTGCCCACACAGAGCTTTCAAAATTCCTCTAAGATGGTGCCCCAGCTCTTTGGTACAGTTCGCACTGCAGGGGAAGGGGGATGTTAATATTCTGCCTGTCTAAGTTCTTCAACCCTGCTCACTGCCAGCTCAGACAAATGCCAGAGCTCGTGCAAGAGAGATGAGAGGGCAGTAGGAGTGTGCCACCCTTCTCTTTAGCAACAACTGGCAAGGGCTAACACAGATGTACTGCTCATCTCCACCCTCGGATTCTCCATCAAGCACTGAATCCCTATTCTGATCACACAAGTGAGTCTTTAAAGATTTCATGACTTGACTCCAGGTATCACCCATGGCTAAATCAGCAAGCAACACCTGTTCCTCTTAACAGGTTTTACTGCTGACTTCAAAATCCATGCAAACTTTTCATGTTCTGAGTTGATCTTTCATTTTCAGTACATTGCCTGTCATTTTCCTCTCTCTGCTTCTCTGATTTCGAGCCTCATATGATCTAAAAGACTTCAGTAAGTTAGTTTAGCAAGTCAATACCTCACTATTACTCTGCATTTACTTAAAATTTCTTCCTGTTTCTCCTTGTAAATTTAGTAGGGAGGGGGAAAATAGCTCTAACATGTGGCCTTAAATACTTCCCAGCTGAAAAAATACAGTTAACCAGCATGAGGCTAATGGGCTGATGTACAAACTGATGATCCACACCAGTTTCCCTGCAGCCAAATAACATCCTCTGGACTGTATACACAGCAGCTGATTTCACCCTGGATGTTCTAGTTTCTTTTTTTCCTGCATTTCCGATCTCTCAGTACAGAGCTCTAATGTTACTTCAGACTCTCTTAGCCCATTAACTGAATGATACAGCAGCAGGGTCCCTGGCCTGTAGAATCCGGGGTTTTTTTTATTTCTCTGCAGCCAATAGTCAGCGATTCATTATTTACCTTGCCCTCTCCTTAATGATGTCCTTCTCAGTGAACATCATTCAAAACAGACAATATAGCAATTTAAACCACTGCTGTAGGTTGAGTGGCTTGTTCATTTTGTTGTTGTTGTTATCTAAATAGCCCTTTGTAACAAAGTATGTATGAAATTCTATCTTTTGAAAAATCTTGAACTCAGAAAAGCTGCTTAAAAATGAAAGTTAATAGACAGTATTATTTGTCCGTACCAATAATGTGAGACTGTCTAAGTTTTCCTTTGGTATTGTTCTTATATTTTTTACATTTTTTTATTTTATTTTTTTAAAATCTGTTTTCATCTTGGTTTTAGAATCTGAGGAATTTGGATAAGAAAAATTAAATTTTAAAGAGACAAGAATGTTGGAGTTTTTTAATTTGCTTTTCTGACTTATAAAGAGTTAATACATCTTTGGATACTGGAAAACCTATCAAGATGCAAGAGAATTCTTGGGAATAAACACAGAATCAAAATTTATGGGAAATAAATGTAAAGATGGAGAAAAACCCAACTGTCTCTTACAGTGCTGACCAAATTATAAGATCTCTCTGTAAATGAAGTCCATAGGAGTAAAGTTAGATGTTTATAATTTGCAACTTAAACATTGAAAGAAAAGAAAGTGTGTGTTCTTTAAAGCACAACTCTCAAATATCTTCAAATTATAAATAACTTAACTTGTATCAATGTCATTTAACTGATGTAAAAGTAAGAATAAAATGATTCCCTGAAGATCCTTTGGACAAACACAGAATAAAAGTGACATAGCTATTTTAAAAGATACAGTTTAAATATGAAGAACAAAAATCTCTCCATAGATTCCTTCAATTACTTTTTAGACAGAAGTGGTTTGCAACTGGTGGCTTACAAAACCCTCTTGGATTTGTAAGATAGTTTTAAAAAGCCTCTGAAATGCAGCACAGAAAGGCAAACATATTTCAGCAGCCTAAATTCCTAAGAATTTCGGCACAGCAAAGGTTTGAAAATCATCATAAATTGTTAGCAATACTAATTCCCACTTCTACCTATGAACAGGAGAAAATTTTCAGCCTCCACCCCAGCTGAACTGCTTGATTTCAAACCAGAATTATGTACTGAATCTCAGTTAACTTGAGAAGTGTAAGACTTGAGAGAAAGTGATTTGAACTCAGAGCTAAGTCTTCTACAGTTTTTCAAGGTGGTTTGTTTGTTTGGGGTTTTTTTAGGTTTGTTTTTTTTTTTTTTTTGAGTGGTGACCTGGCTGTCAGAGTTAAAATGCTCTAGATGCTTAATAGCTGTGATATTTATTAACCAAGTGCTTATGATTAGAACTTTGTCACTCAAACTTTCCTGGTATCAGCTGACATATGGTATCATGTTTAAAATACCACTCAGTAAATCACTGATAATGTCAATGTAATTGCTGAGCGCTAACACAGGGTGTAATTCTTTTCCCATTGAAGTTGATGGTGGTGGTGCAGGACTGAATCTGCTAACTAGAAAAGTATTTTCTTATTCTTCATTGCATAGAAAGAATCAAAAATTTTCAAAAAAATCTAGTCTTTAAATGAGCTTATATTTATAAATGGTAGCACACTAAAAATTTCATAATTGATTTTTTTTTTATTTTGTGGTAGATAATGCTGCTGTTACTATTTCAATATGTTTTATTTGTGAGTCAGATGCTAATATATTCATAAGTAAATGGATATATGAATATCAGAGCCTGCAGACATCTCTATTCCATCTGTCATTTCTTTTAGCCTTAAGTTTAGATACTCTATATTCAGTGCTAACCCTGTTATTAGTAGCTAATCAATTTTTTTGCCATATATTGCTTAGCTGATATAGATGGAATAGTTTTTTTAACTGGTCACTTTCTCATATAAATACTAAACCTCCAAAAATAAAACTTTGCTTAAAAACACTTTCTTCTCTACCCACCACCTCCCCAAATATTTCAATGGCAAGGATTTCTCATGTTCTGGGTAGATTCTCATGTCTGGCAGAGAGACACTGCCATCACTGAGATGTGAGAGAATCAGAGTTGTCTTTTTGTTCTGTACAATTGGAACAGAATCTTAAATGTGGGCCTCTCAGACCCAGAAGGTGCTGGGATTCAGACTCAGGCTCTGGCTGTCCCTACATGTGTGATGAGTGTGTTTATTGGGTGATCAGCTATCCTGCAGATTTATTTCTCTGACTGATGTGTGGTTGCCCAACATGCTTAGAAAGGTCTTAGTTTATTCTGCTGTTGGGCAAAAGTCAAAATTCCAAGAGAGTTTAATGACACAGTACTGGTTTTTATAATTCCTGAATGCTGAAGGTTTCTGCAGTTATGCTTCAAAACTACTGTTTTCACTACTACTCATCATGTTTAGATCTCTTAATAAAATGTTACTATTTAATTCATTTAAACTTGAATTTTACAATTTTAATTTATTAAAAGTGTCTTTATAGTTGACAGCTAGCTGTTTGAAAATTTCAAATGTTTTGGTGCATCTCAAGACTGATGTTCATCTATTACACTCAGTCCAGAATATGTATTGACATTTTTGACAAGTGTGAAAACAAATTTCACTCGGTAAAGATTTTGTAAGCTAAGAAGACAGTGCACAGATGAAGGATGGGGAAAGTGGAGGAGTAACCAGAAAAATAACTGGTTTAATTACATCAAAAAGCTTGTCTTGTTTTGCCTGTTCCATGATTTGTTTGGTTTTTTCCCAGTTTTTTTTGTTCTAATTGTCTAATTTTTTCCTTCTAATCTGATCATCACATCTACTTCCTAACTCAAATGAACACAAGAAAGATTTTTTTATCTTTTAAGAAAGGTGGCTACTGTAGGAGGGAATTACAGTAACAAAAGTAATGTTCATTGAAAATCAAGAACTTTTCCTTTATGTTGTCATTGCAGTCAAAGGTTAGTGCAAACCACTCTGCAGATAAACTACAGATATCATTTTGAGTTTTATTTTTCTCCTTCTCTGAAGGCTGTCCAGATAATATGTTTCTGGACTTGTACACAGAGGGGTTATTACTACATTTGCCCGCTGCTTTTGAACTTCCATGTGACATTTGACTCTTTTGACCATCAGCTATAATTGTACTCTTTTACTTATTTTGTAAAATTTATTGCTTTGATCTCTAGTGTCTTTAGTGTCATCTGGTATCCCTCAGGGATATATTCTGGCATCTATAGTATATCTCAGTTGTATGTAATGTAGTTGGAATGACTCCTGTTCACAGTCCAAATGGCGAGACAAATAGCTCTTGGCTGTGTTTATCACTCCTTGAAGACCTTGTTATAGCATCTACAGTGCTGCCTGATTGTCCTTCTATTATCAAGGTTTACATGGTGCTAATTTTCTTAAGTGTAATGCTGAAAGGATGGTATGCAAGTGGAATCATTTCAGCTGGAAGTACAGCCTCTTAGGGATCTTTTATCTTCCTTGTGTTTTAGCTTTTCCTATTTCTAGTCTTGCAGTCTTGTAAGAGTGTCTAAACTTGGGCTGAGATTTTAGGCCATTTTGAACAGACAATGTAGTCTAGGAGAAATGGACACCTGGCTTAAATTTCCAGTGGAAAATACAATGACAGAAAATGGAAATTTCTTAACTGAGGTTATTAATTTCTTCATCCCCAGGCTCTCCCCTTAGTGAAATAGTCCAGGATCCCAAGATCTGCCACTTCTAGGCAGTGTCCTCAGCTTTCTGACCTTTAAGGGTAACTGAACTTATAAGAAATGTGAATACCCATTAAAACTCAGAACAAAGCACAGTTTGGGGGATAAAGGAAAGAAAGTATGTTTAATGCGTCCTCAGAACCCTTGCCTTAGCTAAATGCTAACACAGAAAGAAAACTTGGAAGGCATTGGGAATTTTTCCACATCATCTGCTCAGACATCCTTGGGATAACAGGAAGCCTCTGTTCTTCAGGTGGTGACTGGTAGGTAAGCTTTATTTCACTGGCAGTGGCTGAAATGGGCAGGTGGGTTAACACTCTATTTTCATGCAAGCTTTCTCCTTTCATCATGAAACTAAGTGGAAAATCTTTGTTTTAAATGTGGCTGTGGGCACATTTGTTGCCTGATACTGAATTTCTTCCTCTTAAAAAAGCAGAATAAAAGACTTTTTATTCTGTTTTGTTTTTCTTTTTAAAGAACTTTTAATTATTTTTTAAAGGAAAAATCAAAGACTTAGTATGTCTGAGACCTCTGCTTTTAGAAAATTTTTGACTTATATTTTTATCTTTCTTTCTTAGACATATAATTTTATAGCTTTGTATTAGGGTTTCTAAATGAATTAATGCTGATAAACAAGTCCAGATTTTGCATAATGATTAGATTCAATTATGACTGGAACAACACTTAGGTAATTTACACTGAAATAATTAAAACTTGGTTTTAGTTCATGTCTGAATGTATACAGTGATAACAAACACAGGACGAACTATAAAGCAAAACAGAAGACTTTTTCCTGTCTTATTTGCTATAGCAAATAAAGGTATCTACTAAAGGTCATTATTTTTAATTATCTTTAAAAAAATGAAATTGCAGAATGTGCAAAGAAATAGCCAGTATAAGTGAACACTGGTCTTGGAGTAGAGAGAACTTCCTTCTTTTCCTTGTTGCTAATTTCTTTGATGTTATTTCTTTATGCCTCTGGGTTTCCTTGTGTTCTCTGTTTATTTAGAGCATAAGAGGTTCACAGCAGAGACCTGTTCAGTTTTAGTGTGTGTAGTTATCCACGCCTTACAAAAATGCAAATAAATAATTTGCTTGCTGCTTTGAGTTACGCTTTCATGGTAATTATTTTTGGGTTTTTTTTGACAGGGAGACAGTCGTCTTTGCCCATGCTTTCAAAGGTCAGAGTGCTATATGGTTCTGATTTGTGACAGAGGTTTATAGTTGATATATTAGTAGTAATCATCATCATCATCATAATTGTCTTTTCTCTTTGTTTCTACGGTTTTAGAACATAACTAAACTCACAGAAAAGTGAGTGGTCAGCTTGAGATCACTTTAATCCTCTAATGCTAGGAAAATGTTTATGTTAAGCACTTTCATTGTATTTGTGCATGCTCCTGTATGTTGTATATAGACCACAACACCACAATAGAAGAATGAGGTTTAGGCTACAGAGCTGCAGAAGAACATTTTAGAAATAATGCTATCTTAAAACCTGTGTTTCCCTCAATTTTGGAAGGGAAAGAAAAATATTTTAAAGAGAAAGCTGTAAATGACTGAAAACTAGCCAGATGGAGTGGGAAGAAAAGAGTTGAAGGCTGTAGGACATAGTCTATGTTCTGAGCCAAAGGTATTACCAAGGATAGACCCAAAGGTAGACAGAAATCAGGCCCAGATAGTCAAAGGAAAGTTATCAGAGAGGAGATGACAGGCACTGAGGTAAGATTTTAATGCAGTTCCAGAGAGACATTTTCCAGATTCTGTGTCTTTACTCTTAGTGAAAAAAGTTAAAGGAACAGAAGGAAAGATCACATAAACAAGTGCAACTGCACTAAACTGTCACCAAATACACCTGCTTTTTCATTCAATCCACATTTTTCCTGACCTTTTACATAAGAAAATGGATTTTCAGATTTTACCCTAATAAATTCTGCTTAAGATATTTTTACTGAAAAGATTAAGATGAAGGTAGTGGGAAAGGCTGGGGTTGGAAAGGAAGGTGCCCTGAGAAGCTATGAAGTATGTGCAGCAATCCTTGCAGTGCAAACATCATCTGCATTGCCAGGTGAGGTCACCTTGGAAAAGAAATACAGCACAGATTAGCCATGACAGAGGCTGGGGAGACTCTTTGATGAAAGGCTAGTAACAACTTCCTGTGGTTTCAAATATTCTGGGCATCACACGTAAGAGAGATTAGCATTTAAAGATCCCCCTCTACACCTCCTACAAATTCATGGTATTTTTTGGACCTTGTAAATCTGTAGTTACTCCTAGTCTATGCTGCCCTCTCCTGCTCAGACTCACATATGCAGAGGTTGCCTTTGCATTTGTAGTCAGATGTTTACACAGCACTGTGTTTGTTTCATATAGTTTAATATAGGAAATATTTAGAGATGTATCAACTATTGAGGATAATGGTTAACATGAAGCTGACATGCAAATCAACAGCTCGTCAGCATAGTTGTTGGACTAGTAACATGACACTTCCATTATAGCAGTTTATTTATAGATATGAACAAATGAAGAGGTTTTTATGTTCAAAGGAAAATTTCTCGGAAATATTTTATTAAATTAATAACTTTAATATCAATAAGGTAAAAGGGAGGTGACTTTTTTTTTTTTCTGATGTTTAGCTGCTTTGAAAGAGATGGAAAACACTAAGGCATGACGTTGATCAAGCTGTTGGCACAGAACAACTCTTTGTTATTCTTTTGCTAGGATTTTGTCCAGTCTACCTTTGAATGTGCTAGCTGACAAGCTTTCTATCTTTTGTACCTTAGACCTTAATGGATTTTTCTGTAAGACCACTTTTCTGTATCTTACAGTTAATCTCATTATTTCCCTTGTTGCTAAGTTTATTCTTTCTCTGTTTTTTAAATATTTAGGGGTTGCTATTGTCTTCTACCGTCTTAGCCAAGCTTAGACATACCTAATCTGTTATTTTTTTAAAAAAAATAATTCCTTTCATGTTCTAAAATGGTTTTCCTGCTTCTCTTAGAGTACATGCTGTGTCAGTGATGAGGTACCCAGATCTGAACATTGCACTCTGCACTGATAAGAACAGCTGAAGGCTGCCTCTCTCTGTGAAACTAAGTTTTATGCACCCTCTTATACTATTTATTGCCTACAATTTTTATAATTTTTAATTATTTTTAATTATATAATTTTATATAATTTTTAATAATGATTTTTAATTGAATTGAGACAATGAGTATTCACCCTTCCAATCATTACTTAAAATGACCATAGTGCTGAAAATCTTCCTAGTATTGATTGCCTTCTCACAAAAAGCTATTCAACAACCAAGTCATTGTTATGTGGCATTGCTTTCTACATGTCAGTTATCCACTTTTCTTTGAACCATGCAGTTCTTCTGTCTAGAATAAAAGAAACTAACTTTTTACAACATGCTGCAAAAGGTAAAGCCTCAAGTAGAATCATCATAGAATCATAGAATATCCTGAGTTGGAAGGGACCCACAAGAACCGTCAAGTCCAACTCCTTGCCCTGCACAGGGCAGCCCAAAAAGTCACACTATGTGTCTGATTGTTGTCCAACACTTTCTGAACTCTTGAAGGCTTAGTGCTGTGACCACTTCCCTGGGAAACCTGTTCTAGTGCCCAAACACTCTCTGATTCAAGAACCTTTTCCTAATAGGCAACCTAAACCTCCCCTGACACAGCTTCATGCCATTCTTTCAGGTCCTATCACTGCTCATCAGAGAGAAGAGATCAGCACCTACCCCTCCATTCTCTCATAATGAACCTTTTTTGCCCTCCTTTGGATGATCTCTAATAGCTTTATATCTTTCTTATACTGTGGCACCCAGAACTGCACACAGGACTCAACATGAGGCCACAGCAGTGCAGAGCAGGACAATCACATCCCTCAACTGGCTGTACTTTTCTTGCATTCTCTTCAATAATTCATTGTGAATTACTAGAAAACAAGCAATCCACTGTATTTTGTAAAATGCACATTCCATTATTACAGCTAAACCTGTGCACTGTATTGCTTCTGTGTCATGATCTTCCACTGTTGTACGATTCATCTAAAACTAAGTGAAATAAATTAATTCAGGAACAACTGAGGTGTGTTTTAAGATACTTCTGCTACTGCACTGTTTTTTCTTTTTTTTCACCCCCAAGGTGTTGAAAGAGTAACTTTTCAGTCCACACTGTTTACTTGTGCCCCCTGAAAGATCTCCAGGATTCTCTCAGATCTTTTGTTGGTGAAGAGCAGAAACCTCTAATTGCAGGCTAAACCTTACTGCTTTATCCCAGCTATGGGCTGTCCCTCAGAGCTTGGCCCCACAAGGTCCTTAGCCTTCTGGCAACTGTCTGGAGAGGGACTTAATTTTGCCTCAGGTGGGACTGGTCTCCTGAACTGAAGCTGATCATTTTCTTAAGCCCTTTTACAGAGCCTCGATATCACAAGGGCAGTAAATGAAAAGCGCTTAATACTGCAGTTCCCTTGGGCTTGCAGGATGTTTCAGTGTCTCCTCTGAAGTACTGCACACTCTTCACTCCCACTTGTTTCAGCTCTCACTGCTCACTTCTCTGTATTCACCTTTGTGCACGAGATGAACAATATTTAATCCTCAGAGTATTCCAGATCTTCTTCACTGGACAGCAGGTGCTTCCAGAAGTTTTTAGCTCATTTTTTGTTGCTGTTTTTTATAATTTTCCATAAGGAAGGGGCCAATTCACGTTTGAGATGTAATAATTTTCTGAGGGCTGAGTAGCAGACACGGATAGATAAGGTAATAGGGTTGCTAGCAGGTGACTGTTTGCTCAGACTGTGCTTGGCTATATTCAACGTCAAGCAAAGGAATCAAACTCTGGAGTATTGTGCAGTTTTCTAAATCACCTCTCCAGTGCTGAAAATCCCAGCCAAAGTCTTTTAGTGGTGTTTATTTTTTACATCTATTTAATTAACAGAAAAGGAGCCTTTCAGTGCAGATAAAACGGCCCATTCTTTCAAAAGCCAGTGCTTTTTGTTATATTTATTCATTTATCAATGCTGTGAAAGTTTCATGTGCTCCAGCCATTGATTTCTGGAGCCAATGCTATTTTTCCTGTTTATTATAATTTATTGTCTCATTGTTACCGGTAGTTTGCACTTAGCTGAGTTTCCCACACAATATACAGGAAACATCTCTATAGCATCAGGTTTCCTCAGATTGATTCCCACAGGGGCTGGGAGGGACAAGTCACTCCCGGGTGTTTTGTGATGTGGCTGCAGAGAGTCATGTTAAATCCACCATTTGAAGACTTCCTTCCTTGCACCTACGGTAGCACATGAGGTAGCCAAATCAGGTCTGCTCCCACCACATGCTCTCCCACACAACCTTTGGGAAAATTTTATCTGTGTGTGTGCTTTCAAAATTGTATTACTTTCTTTTCAAGCACTGAGCACATTTGTTACGAGTCTCCAGTGAAAATGTGCATCTCTGAGGTTGTCTATTTGTATTTGAGCAAAGCTAATGAAATTATTCACTTAGGTTATTTTATTTCAATTTACCTTTCCTCACTGCTGATTAACTGATGATTTGCAAATGTTGACTGATGTATTAAGCTATCTAGGTGGAGGTGCTGTGGGTAGGACCAGTATACATATGTTCCATTGAAAACATTCCTTAAATAATACCTTCAAAAGTCTCCTGGGAAAGCTGGGAAATTAAATGAACATTATCTGTGTCTCCCTCATGAGCAATACTTCCCTATTAACAAACAATGAGTTCAAGGGTTTAGAATAGAGACAACTTCACTGGGAGTGGGGGAGCAGCAGAGGGAAAGTTCAATATGGAATTAACATTACAAAGTTAGTGATTCATAAATCAATTCTATTAAACTATGTCATCACCCTTTCTTGCTGCCTTTCCTCTTCACTCTCTTCTCCTGCATCACCCCCTCCACCGCACCTCCTCCCCCTCCCAGGTGTGCTGAACAATAGTAACAAGCCTACTTTCCTCCCTTGGTCCTGATGGTTAGTCACCACGCTGCCTCAGAGCACACTGCTCATGTGTTTTGGGGGTTTTTTTTGTGGCTAAGCTGTTGGGTTTTTTAAAGTCAAAGTTGACTAAATCAGATTTTGGCTAGTTCCAGTTCTTGACCTTAGAAGGTCACACCGTGTTTGCCATTTACAAAGAATCAGATGCTGGGAAAACTCCCTGGTTGGAGCAATGTCAGGTCTACTGAGCACGCCACAGTTGTCCTGGTGCTTTTGTTGGTTTTCTGACATTTTGGCAAGGAGCACTGCAAACATTGCACAAGCTGGCATATAAGAAATTGTACTTAAACACAGGAAAACACTTTTTTACCATGAGGTTGTTCAAACACTGGAACAGATTGCCCAGAGAGATTGTAGAGACTCCATCCATGGAGCTATGGAAAGTCTGACTGGAAATGGCCCTGAGCAACTCTGAGCAGGTGGGTTGGACTACACAGTCTCTAGAAGCTTCTTCCCACCTCTGTCATGCTGTGATTCTGTAAAAAGTATGGTGTTTTCAGTTTCCAGTCAAGATAACCTGCACTATCAGTTCCAGAGGAACAAATACTATTTCAGATGAATCAAATAAATTTAAAAGTGCAGTAGTGGGTTCCTTTTAAAAGTGACTGCCAGCAGAATACAACTGGAAATATTTTGAGACCTTAACCACTTATGTGGGTAGCAGAAACTTTGGCAAAGTTCATGATCAAATACTATAAATTAAGCAGTTAAACTGTAGTGTTCATGCCAGATTCATGACTACTCAATACAAATTCTTTCTAAATGAAAGTGAACTGAGTATTTTTTCTGTTAGTAATTCCCCATTGCCAAAAAACCAACAGGGCACAGCTTTCCATTTTCCCATTCCTGCTCCTATAGAAGTCAGACTATTGTTTTGTCTAATATATATATGGCTCCCATGACAAAACCACCACTATACATATGTCTCCCTCAGTAAAACCCCAGGTATTTAGTTAGCTCCTGGTCAGTCTGAAGAAGAAATTGTTTTCTAAGATCTCACTTCAAAGCACAACAAGGACTGGCTTCAGGCTGCCTCATGTGCTGGAATTAATTTTAACTGACCATGCCAGAGATATAAATTTAATTTGCCAATGCTGTTTTTAATATTTTCTTGTTTATTGGCATACGTGTGTTTTAAAGCAAAACACACCCACCTAATTCTGTTTCTCTAGCAACCTTTTAGGAGTGGTTGCATTTCTTTTCTTTTCAGAAAATTTAGTGAAAATGTATATCATGGGAAGATTACAATATCAAGAAATAGAAAGCTGGGTGAGGTTTTTTTTCCTCCCGGGACCTTCTGCAGGTTTCCAAATATATTGACCAAGGTGCTTGGTGCTCCATTATTGCTTTTTGTCTTGGCATCCAGTTTGGTCTTTTTATTCACTGACAATTACCTTCTGCTCAGAGGTGCAACTAATCATCTCCAAGAAACATGCTTCTTTTGCTGTCTTCCTGTTTGTTATTCTGCTGATCTTTGTCACTTTGTTTCTTTCCTTTTCTCCTACTCTCTCTTTTAACTTACAATATCTCGTTTTAGGGAATTTATGCAATGCAAAGTGACCAGTTTTCTCCGACTCTTTCTTGTCTTTTGTCTTGGGTCAAAATTTGCATATTTGGATAATTTTCCTTTTCAGGCAGGACATTCTATAATTACCTGACTGTGTTTAACATTATGGGACCTGCTGCAACGTTCCTATCTATTCCTAATCATAAGGGCAATGACTAGAAAGACATCCCTATAAAACTTCTATACGTCCTGAAAATGCAGGGAAAAGTTAGAATATATAGAATCCAAAGCATTTTTTTCTTTCCTTTTTTTTTTCCCCCTCCTCTAAGTTCTGTTAAGTTCATAAAATACTTTTCTGTACTTTACAAGGCTGAGGTGACTGGATAAAATTGCTCAGATGCCTGAGGCAACAGACTGAGTTGTCTGGAATGATAATGATTATTCAAATGATAATTATCCAAATGACCCAGATTTCTTCCTTGCTGTATCTTGACAAATTGCTAGGCAGTGACATCTCTGCTGTCTGTGGTTCTTTGGGCAGACACATTTGGATACCCATGTATACCCATGTAAGCTGTATATATCAACAATGACAATAATGCATACCAGGAGTTAGGTGCCTAAATTACAGTGTCTTTAGTGTCATCATCAACATTGTTAGTACTGTAACTGCATCTTGCTTTTTTCTTTCTTTTGTACTTCATTGTCTTTATGTTACAAGTTCATCTTTGCATTATGCAAATTCAGAATATGAAGTCTATTTGCAAGCAGCTCTTGCCAATTTGCCCGAATTAATTTTATTTTGTTTAAGTGTTTGTCCTGGACCATGTGTGGACCAGGATCACACTGATCTTTTGTTGACTTACAGAGTTTATAGCTGCAGGCTTACAGTTTAGGTGAGATAAAATATAATTTATACTGGAAACCTCCCCAGTGGCATCCCATGGCCTACCTGATCTCTCTGATTGTAGTATGGAAAGATTTCCACCTAATCTGATCTTTTATGGTGACTTCTGCTAAACAGTTCAGACGTCAAAACCAGTACTATACCAAAGGAAATTATGACCAGTAGAACTCCTCTTTTATCTATTTCTGGACCTTAGTAAGTTTATCCTTCTTTTATCTTCTGGGTTTTGAGAACCGTTTTCTACTAGTACTTTGGTCTTGGATTTTTAATTTTTTTTCTTTAACTATTTGTTTGCTTGTTTCATAGTTAACTTCTCATAGTCTCCTCTTTTTCTTTTCCACCTTATCATGAATTATCTTCTACTATTGCTGTTCCAGCTATAGGATTCAGAAGTACAAATGCTCTGAATAGGGTTTCTAACTGTAAGAACAGTATTGTACCTTGTGAAAGAGACTAGCCTCTTGGTGTCTGTTTTGTGTATTCATGATTTGTATTATTTTAATCACTTACACTAATTTGTAACTCTTTAATGGAGAAAAATAGACTTAAAGGATGGAAGAGAAAAACTGAAAAGCAGCAGTTGCTGTAGAAGCAGCAATATGGCAAAGTATGGCTAGAAGTAAATATACTGAAAAATCTTAAGCAAAAAGATGAGCAGATTTGTGAAATATGAGGGATGTGCCATGACTCTTCTGACTTGGTAGTACTTGGACTAGGAGTCCATATGATCATAGGGCAGACAGAGAAAATCCATAACAGTCCTGTCATGTGTTATTCAGTTCTCTGCAGTATCTTTTTCTCTCCAGACCAGTATAATAAAAGACAAAGGCCATCTTCTGTCTCTGCAACAAACCTGATGTCATTAGAATGCACTGTTAAACACTAAAGGAAAGAAGTTCAAAAGTAAACAGTCAAGACCTAGCATTTCTTTTAGAACCTGTGAGAAGAACAGCTTAGGCTGATGCTTTCAAAAGTGCAGTTTTCAGGAGGAGCATATCTGTGACCTCTCAGCTTCTATGCTGGTAGAGTACTCCTTGCAGAATACATTCCTGTGTTTGTGGAATTTTGATGAAACACCAGTTTGCACAAGATATTGTCAGCAGGTTTTTCTCCCAACTGTTGCACTTGGAATGAAGTGCTATGGACATAAGGAGCACGTGCATCATTAGTTATTCTAGTTTGTAGCTCATACTTCTTTTGATTCCCCACCTTTCTGGTAAAACCTCCTAACCAGTTAAATAACATAAAGAAAATGAGAAACTCTGAGTGGACCATACAATTTGAAAAGCTTTATTAGTTTGACCATAATACTATAGTTGATGTAACTGCACTCTTTTTATTTGAAACTGGACTGTAGGAAACTAACCTGCATATAGTAAGCAAAAATGTCATTTTATACTGCTATATCTGTCTTAAAATAGATGCCACACAGATGCTGGTGTTTGTTTCGGTGGAATAGAAATCTCCTAAGATTTATGTTAAGAAGTAGTTGTTAGGCTTAATAGTTAATTGGGAAAACTGAAAACCTTCTTCAATCCCTGAATGCTTGATGTAGGTCAAATTAAGAAAAAGAAATATACCTATTTCTCTGAATGACATTTGTTGTTCCTTAAGTCAAAGAGACTAAATCAGAGCTATCACTGGGCACACCATACTACAACTAGATTAGACAACACTCTTTGCCATCAACTGGCCATGTACTAGTCAATCTTCAGACACAGCCAGGGTAGGTAAGCATGGGGTTTGTAAAAGTGGAATTATATGATAGGCGAACGGGAATAATAAGGATTGGGGTTGAAAGACCAGCCTTTGAATCTTCAGCTTTGAGGTTGTTTTGAAGTGTCATGAGGAGGTGCTCAGCAAATTCTCATTACAATTAAGACTGATAAAGGGTTACATCTCTAAATATCACTAGTGGCCCTACTTTCTTCAAGGCAGTGAAGGCATTATTCCCCCCCCCCCCCCCAAAATATGGGAGATGTGCTGAAAACTTAATGCTGTAGATGAAACATCCCAGGTACCTGTTGAAAATTCCTCTCCACAAGGAACAGATGGTTGCATGAGAGAATTTGTATTTGTGCCAGTAGAATCATTCCAAACCCCACATCGTGAAGGTCACTAAGTGCAGAATTAGCACAGACACCAGCTTCAGGATGATGGTTGCCAAGTCCTAGCTGCACCTGGCTGAAACCGAAACATAATCATCCTGGGGTGAGCCGTGTTTGGTAATAGTGTCTGAGTAAACCAACCAAATGTGTATCAAGCTGAAATAAAACATTATTAGTTCATTAAATTACTTTTAAAAAGCAATTTAAAGTCACTGGACCAGTAGCACAAAAAGAAGATAAAGAGCCAAAGACTGGATTTCTGGAACAAACTTGCACGCAGAACTACAATTTCTAAGTCTTAGGCTTCCTGCCAGCTAACAGAATCTCTTACATGAGGAGCTACAAGATGCAGCTCACTTCTAGCAAGAAACAATAAACACTAGAAAACACTTGCTGGAAAACACTAGCAAGAAAATACTACTCTGAAAATAGCAGTACAGTTGATAGTAAATTTACAAAGAATTTAGGATTTTGTGAAAGGAGGAGTTAAGGATTATTAATAATAATTATTATTTATTTTAAATGCTTAAAATATGGTAATTGTGTCCTTTTAATAGTCATAAGCTTTTCCAAATGTCACCTGTTTCACCTTGTCCAAGAGAAATGGCCAATCTTTTATGTTTTGAGACAAAATATCACAGTGTCTTGGAGTGGAGCAGAATTTCTTCATTGTTTTTTTTGGTGGGACAGGCTTTTATTTTGGTATAATGCTTTGTATATAGGCCTTTGTTAGCAGTTTCCTAAAAATGGAGTTTCTTTTGGCTTATTTTATTTTATTTTATTTTTTAATTTCTTGGACCTTATGCCTGGTTCCAGTTGAAAATTATCAAAAAGTTAATGATAGCCTTTTAGCAGGAACTTGAATTCTTGAGAGAATGAAATTTTCATAAGCTTCTTGGCACACCAAGCATGAGTAGGATGGCCCTATCTTTTCCAAAGAGCAATGTAGGTAATTAACAGATCTTTTTGTACACTTCTCCTTTCATCTTTTTTTCTGACCATGTTATTTGTTTGTCATTCTTCATTTTCATGTCTCACCCATTTTGCAGATTTGTCTGCACTAGTATTGGTTGTTTTTTATTTCTCTTCATGAATAATGCTTATATGACCTCACTTAAATCTGTTCCTTATTTTCTAACACTAGACATTTAAGGTTCTAAGATTCTATGTAGTCTGTTTCCTACCTATTTTGTTCTAATTCCAAAATAATTCCTTAGTCCCTACCACAAAAGATGAAGTTTCTGTCCTACTCAAGTGCTTTCTTCTATTCACGTTCCTCCTGCCTAGCTCTGAAACCAATCTCTTTCAGCCTAGTCAGTTTTTCCATGTGGGGCACTTTGCCTCAGATTTGAATTCAGTATTATTGTTACAAATTTCTCTGGCAACTTTCACTGATGCCATCATCTGCAAAGAAGGAACACAAGTGTGAAGGACATTTATGTCCAAAAATGGTTTTGCTCTGGGTCTAATCTGCTTGCGCATTTCAGCGAAAGTATTTAAATATATGTGAAAAACTAGATTGACAGAGAATATACAAATTGCAGCCAAATAGTCTAGAGTTCTCTTCCCCACTCACCTTTCCAATAATCATTGTTATAAACCTTCTTTATTTTTTAAATATCTCAACAGAGAGTCAGTCACTTCCTAACATCCCCAAAAATGAGCTTTGTTCTGCTCAAATCATCATGAAATAGTCTGAAGTCCTTACAGCAGAAGAAATAATAAACAGTACTCTCGTATTGCAGGAATCTTATTCTCCACTGAAGCCATTACATTTAGTTAATGATGTAATTTAAATAAACAAAATTGTATTCAGGGGATTCCTGAAAGTCCTGGTCTCCTCAGAGGTGCTATCTATTTGAAATTCTCTATTTCCTAGAATTCTATTGCAGGGACCATTTTGCTTAATTATATCTCCAGCCTGCTGCTCTTATAACTTTAGTTTCATTTTCTCCTCTCTTAAATGAAGTCCTGGTCCTGAAAGATGCTCAGCACTTGTGGTGCAGCCACCTCTGTTTCCATTTGAAATCAATGGAAAGGAATGAAGCTCAGTCTTTTGTGCTACTGATTCTCCCTGAAAGAGAACAGTCAAAGGTTTGCAATATTGGTCTTTCAGATGATTAAATGTCAACCTCATCAAATTGAAATTCAGACTTTCTTGACCTCTGGCTAATGTTGTTGACTTCATTTGACATTCCATCCTAAAAAAAAAAGAAAAGAGAGAGAGAGAAAAGGAATAATTCAATGTTGTCTCCTTAGAGCTTCCTGGCAGCCTACCCAGAATGAATATGTTTTGCGTCTTTTAAGGTATTGCAAACAACCTTCTTTTGGTGACCTTTTTCTAGGAGACTCTAATCTTTGTTCAGTCTGCTATATTACAAGTATTAGAGTTCACTCCTATTTCTGACACAGACTCAAAGTGAGGAAATCCAAGAAGATATATTCTATCATTCATTGCTCCTGAAACCACATCTCTTTTCTTTGAGATCTGCCATGGTAATAAAGGTAGGCGTGAGCTAGACAGAAGGTTAATGTTTTCATTTTAAAGTTGAAATGAAAGGAATATAGCAATAATTAGGGCCAGTTTCAGGCAAAGAGGAAACACAGAGAAGAAAATAATACCCAGTGTCCCCATGATCGGAAAGAAGGATGTGTCACTGAGGACAGGATGCGCTGCACTAACTTGACCTCTGTGGAAGTAAAATGAATAGGTTCCTCTGTGGTCAATGAATATAAAATATGCATCTTTGGAGAGTAATACTTATTTTAAACTCTTATTCTGGACTACAGAAGGAGCCTAGACAAGAAACTTAGATTGGACACATAGGGAATCATTCAGGTGCCTAAATGTAGATATGTGTGGTGCCAGTTTTGATATTCAAAGGAATTTCCGCTGGTATAGTTCCTTCAGAGATGCTGTATCAATTCTGTCAGTGCAAGATGTTTTGGATCCTTATAAGGAGCAAAAAATATTTTAGTGTAAGAAATGTTGCCTAAATAAGATGGCTAAAATTTCTGAGATTGTCCCTACAGCAAGGATGTAAAAACTGCCATAGTGGGTGAGGGTGGATGAACAAAATGAGCTGTAATAAGGCAGAAAAACAGAATTTATCATCTAAGAAGATTATTTGTGGTACTGCACTGATATTGATCAGAAAGACAATATGGCATTTTCTTTTCACTTGATAATATGAACTAGTCTGGGTTCAAAATTCAATGTCCGGTTGAGACAACAAACTGGGAAAATTATGAATAAAGGAACAGGAAAACTCAAAGAAAACTAAAACAAAAAGAAACCTTTCAAGACTAATTAAGTAAAAATAAAGGAAAATCCTAGTGATGATTTATAGCTACACAGCAGATCAACAGACAGGAGAGATTTCGGATGGAGGAAGGAGTTGGTCATTAAAAGTTACGTGATTTAGGACTATGACAGGTTCTCAGATGAGGGGAATAATAGTCTGCATTTGGTAGTAAAAAGGCATATTCTGCAAGAAAGAAGATTTTATGACCTTGTACTGGAATATTCAGCAGAAATTCAGTCAAAACAAATTGGACGATATCAAGAAAACACAAGAAAAATGATGGGATGTTGAGGGATCTTTCAAAAGACTGTGAGACTGCAGATAGGACAGAATTTGACATATAAAGGGGTTTGGTGTTATATTACTGCTCTATCCTGAGAGCAAAGGAAAAGGTTGGACAATGAAATGCATACATATCAGTGGAAGGACAGTAGAACCAGTAGATGGCAAAGACAAGTTTGAAGGAAGATTCGTAGAGAAGAGGTTTCTATCAGGAAAATAATGACTCTTCAAGTCACTGTGTTAAACAGATAAGAAATGAAATTTAGAGAAGAATAATTTAAAAAATTAAAATAACTACTCTGAAACTGTGACAAACTGATTGCAAAACCCTGAGGCCAAACTATGAAGGTTTTTTTCTTTTTTTTT
>VWZF01005762.1:37484-51903 GCA_013396755.1 Sclerurus mexicanus | reverse complement strand
TTTTTTTTTTTTTTTGGCAGGAGGGCATGGTTGTTTGGCTGACTTCAAAGACAGCTGTACTGGCAACAACTGAATTGTTTCTGGGTCAGTCACATGGGTGTAAGTAGCTTGTTTCGGCATGAGTGTTCTCTCAGTTCCCTGTTTCTGTCTCACAGGTTTTCCCCAGTGTTTATTCTTTCATTCTGTTGGATATTAATAATAGAATATTTAATGAAAGCACTATGTAAAAACTTAATGAAACTTCTGTAAATATTTTTTGTGGCTGAAATGAGTAAGTTGTAATGGATATACTGT
Organism: Sclerurus mexicanus; assembly: GCA_013396755.1. Lineage (NCBI taxonomy): Eukaryota > Metazoa > Chordata > Aves > Passeriformes > Furnariidae > Sclerurus > Sclerurus mexicanus. The sequence continues at coordinate 51,609 of VWZF01005762.1, read as the reverse complement.
GTAAAAATTCTTTCTCATTTTTAGAAAAAATCATTCGTTCTGTCACTTCCATTAAGCTACAGATGATGTTTAGTGAAGGAAATGCACTGAAGCAATTTTTAATGTTATGTAACTTTCTTACTGTGCTGTATCAGTGCACAACTGCACATCCAAGACTCTTTTGCCCAAGAGCACCACGTAATCTTGAAATATGGATACCATTTCAGAAACGTAAAGTATGGAAAAGGGAGGGTTTCATTGTCAATGTGTTGCCCTCCGAAATGAATCATGTCTGTTATAACATTAGCCTTGATTTATGTAGAAGTCTATATAGTTTAATTGTCCTAATTTAACATGCCTAGGAAACAGAAAAAAACTAAGGAAATTATTTGAAAAATACTAGATAATCCCTGGGTATAATCTCTGCCTGAGCAGGTAAAGAGTGAGACAGAGACACACCCTGCAAATTCTAGGGAGCACAAGGAATACCATGCCTTTAGTTCATCCTTTATGCATTAGGAGCAATGGTCTTACCTCCCTACACTGGATCAGAGGCCTCTTTTTTGTGGTTAGGTGGTTTGAGGGCATGTGGAGAAGATTAGCTATGATTCCAGTGATGCCAAAGGATTCTAATGTGTCTTTTATAGATTTTCATATAATTGTATAAGTTGAATAAGTTTTCCTAAGTCTCTAACATTTTAAGTAGCATTTAGAAGTTACTGAACATTTTCTCACACATTGCTGAAATTCTGTTAGACACACATTACCAAGGACATGCTGTTTTGAAGAACACCTGCAAGAACTCCAAGTGAGACAATAAGTAGCTTGTAGTTAAAAGAGGAGAGTAAGCTCAGAAGCCTTGGAGGAGCTCTGAGGGACAGTTCGGAGGAGTTCTGAGGATGGGCACCAGGGGAAAATGGTATAATGGGCTGGGTATAGTCATCAAATATGTTAATTACTGGAAGTTATAAAAACTGTAACATTTTGATGGCATCTGTGTGTGCACTTTTATTTTGCACCTTAGAAGCTTCTAATAAGGGGGCTTATGTATCTATCTATCTATCTATCTATCTATCTATCTATCTATCTATCTATCTATCTATCTATCTATCTATCTAATCTCCACTAACATTGTTTTGAAAGCCTTTTCCAGGATTAGGTATCACCAGAAGGATTAGTAAGTGTGCAGCTATTTTTTGAATGCTATTTCTAATCAAATATATCTTTGTTTCCAAAAGGAATGAGGTTTGTGCAATTAGAGTGTCTGTCTTCCCAATTTAGGGAAGTTCTTAGGAACTTTTGCACCTATCAGGTCGTTTTCACTGCATTTAACATAACGATAGACAAAAATTTGTGTGGATTTGGTGGGTTCATGTGTTGTTTTTTTTCTTTTGTTGTTTTTGTTTGTTTGATTTGGTTTGGGTTGTTTGTTTCTTTTTTGGTAAAATTAATTTTGGTGAAGACTTTGGAGCAATTGAGAAAGATAGTTGCACATTCTGACAAGGAAGAAACAAAAACTTTTATCATTGATGTAGTGCCAAGAAACATAATAAGTAACACAATGTCAGAAACTGATATATCTACTGTTTCTGATATGATGCCTTCTAAATTTGTAATCATGGAATTTTATCATCAATTATTTTTTTTTTCCCCACTGAATGGGAAGTTTTCTGCCTAAGTATAGATGAAACTTCAGGTTTTTTAAAAAACCCTGCTGCAAAGATCCATGTATTCATTTTGTAGATCAACATTGTACTGGGTGATGCTTTCTAAAATGATAATCCATGTGTTAATTATCACTATTTATATTCATTTATATAATGGCTGTAAAAACCCTATTCTAGTCATTATTCCAAACTCTGTCTTCTGCACCCAGACTTTTTCTTTTTATCAGGCGTGATTATAGGGTAGGGAAAAATTTGTTTAAAAAGCTGCAAACTGAATGGAGTTTGGATAAAGACATTTAGCTACAAACAGTGACAAACACTAACTTGCAGATACATGGAAATCAAATCACCGTGGAAAGAAATTTCTACTTGTTGGTTTTTCAAGTAAAAATGATGAATTTTGATTTTAGTTTCAGGGAGAAAAGAAATAGGAGGTTTGGTTTTTGATTGCTGGGGTTTTTTTTGTAAATAGAAAAGTTGAAGTCTGGTCCGACTGACTTTAAAAGCCACTATAAGCTATCTAGTGCTCTATAAGATATTGCATTCAAATTAATGTTTAATGGTTTGTAGTTTGTTGCACTGAAAAACATATTTTATGAACTCCAATGAGTGTATTTATACAGGACTTGCAATATTGAATCACGTGTGAATAATTGATAAAACAACTTTGTATTTGCTTTTACTGGTCATGTTTCCTCACAGGAATTGCTGTCCTAACAAGTAGAAAATGCTTGATAAGGATGATTTCAGTTTTAAAATCATTATTTTAATATTAGTAGTACAGTTGTCATAGTCTATCAGCCTAAGAAAGATGAGCAGAAAGAAGCAATATCTTTTATGAGATTAATAAATACATTCGAAACAGTCAGTGTCCTCCCCCATCAAAAACAATCCCAGAACAAAACCTCCCACTCAACTGATCTTGATACCTAAGCTCTTATTGTGTTGATGCTATTTTTCATGAACGGCAAAGTGGGTCATTCTAAACGCAAATCTGAAGTTTAAAATAATCATCAGTACTTCAGTAGTCATTCAGTGAACAAGTGTGTTTGGAACAACAGATATTTGACACAACTTGAACTGAAGGTGACCTGGCAGTGCCAATCTGCAGATAGCGTTTAGTTATATAATTTAATGGCCTTCACATTTTTCTATCTAGGTGTCTGAGGCAGGTTTCCTCTTTCATACAAATCTTGTGGTAACCTTTGCTCCCCAATGGTTTAAATCACATTCTTAAGGGATTAAACTGTTATGACAAAAAAGGAATGTTTAGATATTCTGCTTTGCAGCTAAAAATTTGTCAGATTAGAAATTGTGTATTTTATAATCTCAAGATCAAAGAAGCTTTCCATCAAAGCTTTATGTCTGCTATAATATTTTCCCAACCTTTGTTGAACCTGAATTGTTTTGGATTATCTCACATTAGGTTCACTGAGTATGCCTAGCCAAATGTGGGAAAAAGCTTCCTGCCAAACATTTTAAACATTTCACATATGTAGGGCAGAGGCGGTAAGCCACAGGTATTAGTTTACTGCAGTGGCGAAGCTCGCTTTAACAGTCTTTTTAACTCTACTTTTAAAGGAGATGCTTTTTGAGATTAGTATGACAGATAAAACCCCACAGGGCAATCGTTTATCTTCCATTAGGAATACCATTCACTTTCTTTAACCTAGTGACCTAAGTGCTCCTGTAAAGAGTCTCTTTTATAAGTTTTTACATCTCAACGGATTAAGTATCATTTCTCTGTTGAGGAGGGAAAAAACCCCCCACACAATTCAATTTCTTTAGGAGAATGGTTTGTCAGAGAACAGTTTTTGTCTTTATCCATCTTTAACTCCAGTAGTCGTGATCCCCAAATAGTCACAAAACAGTGATCATTCAAAGTTCAAATTGTCAGTTAATTTAGAATCCACTCACTGAGCTCCTTTATTACAGTTTCACTACATATTTGGCAAGGCAAATAGCATACCAAGAAGACAGAGGATAGATGGTTTAGTTGTTCTCTGTGCTGTGCGCTACCTTGATAGTCTTTAATGTTATTCAGCATAATCTCAGTGAAAAATGCATATTTACAGTAGTATCTTTTGTTTTCTACTAAAACCTGTAACATTATTGAGATAAATATATGTCTATATATGAAAACCATACATAATCAGAGTAAATGTGAGCAACTTCCATAAAGAAATAATCAAATAAATTGTTTAGACATTTCCAAATATAAGCTTGGAATTCAGCATTCAGAGTGAGATGCATTCCTCAGGTTCCAATCAGTACCCTCGGGGAAAGACAGGTTGACTTTTTAATAAATATAATGAAAAGTCATAGGCCCAAATATACAAAAATGTTAAGTGTCTCTTTTGCACTTGTTCTATTTTGTTCATTAAAAATGTAGCAATGGTTTTGACAAGCTGTTTGGTGTTCTCATCTTTGTTTGCTTTTAGAAAGACCTGTCTATGATGAGAGATCTGGCCCTGGGCTCAGATGCTGCACCATATTTTAGATTGAGGCTCAGAAACAATTTATTTTTGGTGGCATTTGCTTGAAACAAACTCCTTCCCCTACCTTTAAAATCTAGGATATAAATTTTTGTCTCCGGATTTTCAACTGCATTATTCTTGACTAGCTACTTCACTGTTATAACTGACTATTCTCTGTTTTCTGGCATGTCTTTTTTTTTTGCAATAGATAATCTGTTTTCTGGATTGATTTAGGCACTGTGCATGTGTCTGCAGGAGTTAGAAGTCATTCTAGATCTTCTGTTCCACCCTCACTATTTTAGGCCCTGATCTTTTCAATTGCAACATGAAATGGCCCAGTTACTTCACTGGAGCTCTGCAAAGGAGGAGTAACTCACAAATTGCAACTTGAAGTGCATTTCTGTTTCTGCCCATGCTCAAATTCTTGCACTTTAGTTGGAGAGTCTATAAAAAGAACTGGATGTATCCTATATAACAAAGGTTTTATTTTTTTAACTCTTTATTATTTAATAGCATTTTTATTGATGTATTTGAAACACCTTACAGATATGACTATCTGTGGAAAAAGTCTGCTGAAAGCATAGTATGTACTTGTCATTTGTTTTCTAAGGGATGTGCAGATGTCATTAAAAAAACACAAAAGCAACATCTTCAGCTATTCAAGCTGAAGGTAAATTTGTAGTGTTTGTAATCTTTTTATGAAATGTAATCTTTTTATGTTTTTATGTTTATAAAAACAATATGAAAAATCCTGTGAGACAAAGGATTAGAATTTTTTTGTTTTCATATTAAATGACGATAGATTGAGTATATGTACATATGTTGTACTATATGTTGAAGAATTATTTATCTTTCTTCCCCATTCTTTCACCCAATACCACCTTCTTCTTCCTAGTCTACTGTTGTCTGCACCCTGACAGACTTGTGTACAGATTCACAGTATAGAAGATTTATTTCTTTTTATTCTAAGAGTGAAACCGTACTTTAGCTCTGAATTTGAATCTAAATCTACTACTTATGGGCCACCTGTACTAAATATAAATCCTCTATATCTAGTATTTATATTCTATTCTCCTGTGCTTATGGAGTCAGGATGAGACACCCAGTTCTATAACAGTGTCATCTTAGTGTATGCCTTCACTTACTGTGCCTATTAATTATAAGTTATAATGTTATCATTAACTAGCTAGTTTATTTCTACTTGCCAGGTTCTTGACAAATCTCTTGATCATGTTGTGGAAAAGTATATTAAAAGTCTTTACAAATACTTACTAATTAGTAGAAAAACTGGCATCTGTCCAAGAAAAGAAAGTTGTGCCAAAATAATGCCATTGCAGAAAACACAGTCTTCCAATATTTCCTTAACTACAGTAGCTCTGGATCCATTGTTTCTCATGTTCAGTTTTCTTCATATGTGATTTCCACAAAATTAAGTGTTTCAGATTGAAAAAATTACATGAATTAATATCTTATGGAGATGCTAATATATTAATGGAATTATGATCTGGATGCAAAAAGTGAAAACTTGCAGACAAAAAGAAAAAAAAAAGAATTTAGAGAAGAAAACACAACTTATGCCTGCTGGGATGCTTCATCAAACTGTTTTAAAGGACTGAGAAATGAGATTGTACTTGCCCATGGTCAAGGGATTTCTGAATTAGAATATTAAAGGTTTGTTAGTTAGGTTTCAAACAATGTTGGGCGTTTCATGCTTGAGTGACGAAAAGACAATTTCCCAGTGTCTTTGCTACCTCTGGGCATGATTAAATAATGGAATTGTATTCTCAGAAAGATGTGGTTTATTACTTTTAGCAGCTTTTCAAGCTGAAGTCTTTATAAATAAAAGGAGCTATAATTTAAAAGAGATAAAAGCCGTGTGCCATTTCATCCCGTTGAAATATGGAAGAGAAAGAAATATGTGCAGTAATATCTATAACCTTTATCTTGTAGCTTTCTTGAGGTTTGTATTCTTGAAGGAAAGAAATTGTGATGCTCTGAGGGCCAGGGGCTCTGCTCACACTTGCTTTGTTGTTTTATGCTTCTCACAGCAATAGATTGTGCAAAAAAGATGAGTGAACTGCTTGGAGTTTGATGAATTTTTATAGTGATTCCACAGGTGGAGAATAATGAGAAACACCCTTGCTTCCTCCCCTTTCTCCTCTCCTCTCCTCCCCTTTCCCCACCAGGTTCAGACACTTCTTGTAGCTTTGCTGTTCCTTAAAGTCTCCAAACCAGACTGCAGCATTTGCAAAGTCAGTCAGTCCCAGAGCACCAGAAGTATCCTGTGTCTGTAGGCTGCTCATAGTCAACTCATCATCAGGTGTCCTTTTGGGCCACAACAGTAGGTCAGGGTACTGGGCTCTTGTGATTCAGCCCATGGAAGAAGAGTTTGTGACCCTTTCTGTTGCCCCACAGGTGCTATCAGGCTGGCTGGTCTCATGCACAAAATCTGCTGTGTTGTAGGTGCACTCAACCACAGCTGAGACCATCCACCAGAAATCAGCAGCTTTCAATTTATTCAAAATGAAATTTCCATTTAACATTTCCATTAAAGGTGGACTCTCATATGAAAAATTAGTGCAATTAGGACTGCATTTTTTTAAAGTTAATTTAATTTCTGGCCTTCAGAAAGAGATACTCTGAAGACTATTGTTTAAAACAATTTTGATTATGGTTACCCAGCATTTTTAATGCAGAAGAAAGCAGAGTAATACCAAAAGTGATTTTTCTTCCCTCCTCCATGGCTGGTCATTAATGCTTGCCCCTATCTCCTCTCTAGTGGCAGATTTAGCTCTAGTGGCAGATTTAGAGCCACCATATAATGAAACCTGTTTGGAACAGTCCACTGGTAGCAAATCTGTAGATGATCCCAGGTTGGAGGAGGATGTCAATATACTGAAGAGTAGGAGGGCTCTGCAGAAGGACTTGGACAGGCTAGATAGATGGGCCAAATCCAGTAGGATGAGGTTTAACAAAACTAAGTGCTGGGTCCTGCACTTTGGCCACAACAACCCACTACAGGCTGGGGACAGAGGCTGGAGAGCAGCTAGGCAGAAAGGGACCTGGGCATACTGATTGACAGGAAACTGAACATGAGCCAGCAGTGCCCAGGTGTATCAGAAATAGTGTGGCCAGCAGGATCAGGGAAGTGATTCTTCCCTGTACTTGGCACTGGTGAGGTTGCATCTCGAGTCCTGTGTCCATTTCTGGGTCCCTCAGTTTAGAAAAGATATTGAGTTGCTGGAACATGTCCAGAGAAGAGTAACAAGGCTGGTGAAGGATCTGGAGCACAAGCCCTATGAGGAGCTAAGGGAGATAAGGGTTGTTTAGAGAAGGAGGCTGAGGAGAAACCTTATCCCTCTCTACAACTACCTGAAAGGATGTTGTAGCCAAGTGGGGATTGTTCTCTTCTCCCAGGCAGTAGGACAGTAGGACAAGAGGACATAGCCTTAAGACATACAAGCAGTGGTTTAGGTTGGCTATTAAGAGGAAGTTCTTCACAGAAAGAGTGATAGGGCATTGGAACGGGCTGCCCAGGGAGGTGGGGGAGTCACTGTTCCTGGAGATATTTAAGGAAAGACTGGATGTGGCACTGAGTGTTGTGGTCTAGTTGACAAGGGGATGTTCAGTCATAGATTGGACTTGATGATCTCAGAGGTCTTTTTCAACCTAATTGATTCTGTGATTCTGTGAGAATAAAGCTTCCTGCTCTCCCCACACCTCTTCAAGAGTAGTTTAGCTGGATCAGTTCCTTCTCTGAGCTACCATGCATTTCCAGAAACTCTAGCTGGCAAATGTTGGGGGAAAAAAGCAGCTGACAAGAGGGAAGAGAGAACCATGTTCTTGGTGCTGGGATGGATTTAAATTAAAATGACTGGTCTGTATTGTTGCTTTACTGTGCTAAGTTAGGATAAGCATGAGGTAGTATGGCTTCATTTGCATCATATCTTAACAATTCTGTATAGTTGTTATGTTCTTAGGATTTTGAATCTCTTTCAACAGGCCACAAAACCTTCTTCATAGACTAGCAGTTTTCCTTTGTAGTAAGCGAGGTTAAGCTTTGTGACAGCAGCTTAAAAAGCAATACTTGTGTGTCCATTTTCTGACACATCATTATTCTGTGATATGTATCAAAGCTCCCCTCTTTTTTATCAGATTGCAGAATTGTCCCATTTGTACAACTGCTGAAAGTAAATTAATAATTGAGACAATACTAAGTGCAAATGCAATTGAAGCTATTCATTGTTTGGTCTCACATCAAGGAGGAAACATGTCAAAGGATTTGTCCAACCAGAGCAAGGTGCCAAAATCCCTGGATCTAACCTTGGCATATATTATCAAGCAGATGTACTGGATATGAAAAATCACAGCTGCCAACTAGCTGATAGCTACCTAAGAATCAGTCAGTACTAATTTGGTATTCCTATGCTAGATAAGATCTATGTGGTGTGTCTGTGGGTAACTAAAGCTCTGTTTACATTAGGTTGATAAGAATGGATACCGTACAGAGTGTCTTAGGAAAGATGTAGCCATTTGTGACTGCAATCCACATGACAGTTAATTATTTAAAATGAACTCTGCTATTACTGCATCAGAAAACTACATCTATAAAAGCAGGACTGAAGTGGCATTTTCTTCATGAGATCCTCTGAGACTTACGAAAAAGCAATTGTACTTGAGTTTGAATCTTACTTTAATAAGGCCCTAAACTCTGCTGTGGAGTGCAAATGATCTTTAAAGTGAGGGAGGTTGGTCAGAGTAGCAAAACATTTTATTAAAATAGAAAATAGGGTCCATGACAACTGGGTACAGTAGGAATATCCCTGGTGACATTTCCCTTAGCTGTATTTTTCCTTCATCTCTTCACATTTCTCTTTCAATAAAATTGTTCAGGTGTCTGCAAGGATGCAATTTTGTCCCTTTATTGTATTACAAAAAGCATTGATTTTACACTTGAAGTGATGCCAGTAAACGATTCTTCCATTGTGGCCAAACCCCTCTTGTTCCTAGCACCTGCAAGTGAAATTAGCGCTGTCTTGTCAGCCACAAAAACTCAGAAAAAGCAAAACCAAACCAAACCAACCCAAAACTAAAAAACTCCCAAACACATAAAACCAAAAACCCCAATGAGAACAAACACTTGCCCCCAAAACCTACCAAAAAACCAACCAAACCAAAAAGAGAGCTATCCACCTTCAAATATAACTACTTTGAATCCAACAAGCCTGACATCTTTCTCAGTGCCTGCTATCTATTAATTTGCAACATTTCACTTTTTCCTTTTCCTACATCTTACACTTGCAAAAAAAGCAACATTTACCAGATATCTTAGAAAAAGGAGATGAAGATAGTCTATCAGATTCAGTCTTCCTTTTTAAACTAGTGCTCTCTCTAATGTGTACATTAATTAAATAAATGCATTTTTAATTGAAACACATGAAGCTTTCAAGTCAAACTGAGTTCATGTCCTCAGGCACCTTATTAATGAAATTTTGGAGTGACAGAGCATGCCAACCAGCTGGGTCAGGACCATGTTAATGCATCATCAAAGTTTTTTTTCTGATGGCACAAGCCATTGCAGATCCATTCTAAAAGGGAAAATTCTATCTCTTCATAATTGTTGGAGAAATAACATCTCAACAGATTCCACATGCAGGCGAGGAGATATTTGAACGAGGTGTGTCTCTTTTAAATGTTTTATTTTGCAGGTTGTCAAGTTTTAACAGCAGTTAATCAAGTTCATCAAGAAGTTTTGTCTTCTCTTCCAAAGACAGAGAAATCATTTATTGTTCTTTTACTCCAAAAGAGCTATGCAAAAGTGCATTATGTACATAGAAAATTAAATAGTTTCTGGGATTCATTGATGTTATTCTCAGAGGACCAAAATATTTTCTTCCTTTATAAAACAGAATAAGAAGAAAACATCACAAGTAAACCTGAATAGGTACATATCACAATGGGTTATCCTTATGCAAATACAAAGCCCAGTTACCATCAGTAATGTCCATACCAAAAAGAAAAAAACCCAAAAATAAATAAACGAAAACAAAAAGCAAAAGGGTGGCTTGCATTGTTAACTAATGAAGCTTTCCAAGTTATGCACATGCTGCAGCTGCATATCCTTTGTGTTCTGTATCAGCCGGGGTTGCTGGAGCCTGCTCTGTACCTTGTATGTGTGAGGAGCTCCCAGGGGGACTTAACTGCCAGTGCAGGCTGGTTTCCTGAGACTCATCTGCACTAGTAAACAAAAAGAGGCCAGAGAGTCTTATCTGGTCCAGAGGCAAACAGATGTAAACTTATATATTTATGACCACATTCTTTCTTTCCTCAAACTAGAATGGCTTTACCCCTGTGCTATCTTTAGGATATTTTCTGAAATACGTTTCATGCTGAATTTTCACCTGTATTGTTTGAGAAAATGTTAGTTGATGGGGGTCAAAATTGTATCTGAAACATATTTACAGCTAAACACTCTAAGTGATCCTTGACCAGTGGTCAAACCCGATACTTTATACATATCAGCACAGACTAAGAGTGTAGCTTTCCCTGTAGGCATCACTGTACCAGAAAGATACTCGGAGGGCAAATTAGCTATGTATTAGAAGACACACAGACCTGAGCAAAAGCACAGAAGCCTAAATTCTCTTGAAATATAACCAGAAAAGAAAGTAAGATGCTGCTCTTATGCAAAGCCAATGCCATTTTATAAAGGAAAAAAAAAATAAAAAGGGAATTTATCCCAAGGTAAAGCCTAGCAGCTTCTAAACCATTCTTTGTCTGAATTTGAAAAGAAAGAAATAAATCACATCACTTCCTTTTCAACAGGGTCTTTTTCAAAGGAGAGACACTTTCAGACTTGCCTACTGAGTCTAGTTACACATTTGTTCACCAAATTAATAGAGACGTGGTTTAACAATTTGGTGCAAATCTCTGAATTTCCAGATTTCAGAGTCCACTTCATCCTCTACCTCTGTGGCTTTCTGAATAGTTAGTGTAAGAGGGACACAAAGGCTTTTGTACTGACTGTGAAAGACATGTTTGCTTGAGAACTCTGTATTACAGACCAAGTAAGAATGTGTGCTTCTTAAATGTTCGCCAGGTAGGGGGAAAGGGAGTTAGTTGTTTGGTTTTTTTGGGGGGTGGGGGGTTTGTTTGTTTTTGGCTTTTTGGTTGTTTTGGTTTGGTTTGGTTTGGCTTTTTTGAGGGGAAGGGGTGGATTTTTTTTTTTTTGTCAAAGGGAAAAAAACACATTTAGTTCATGAAAAAGACTTGTGCCCATGAACCCCACACTGAAGCTGGTTACCTTCTAAGGTAATGAGTCTTTGAGAAGCAGTATGTAGGGCAAACCCATTGCCTACTGCTACTACCACTAGTTTCTGTCTACTTAGCTTGCTCATCTCTCTGAATTCTTGTTTTAGGCTTCTGTCTTCCATCACAGAGGAGCAAGGCTTAGACTGAGTTTCAAAATGGCCTTTTCTATTGCCAAAATCTTCCCCATGCGCCTTTTGTAATAATCTGTTAAAATATAACTACCTTTATTAATACTTGAGCATATAAGTTTTTGTATCCTTGCTAGACAATTGTTCGTACAATGATGCATACAATTTCTAGCATAGATGTTCATAATACGAATGAAAGAGCAGTCGCAAAGTTCAGATTAATCTAGTTCAGCTACACTGGCCTTCAAGTGCACACTCAGGGAGAATGGGAAAAGGAACAATAACATGTGATAGTTCTTTCTAATGCTTTCCTATTCTTCAGTTATTTTCAGCTCAAGTATTTCCCTCAACATCTGTAGTTTTTCTATTTAGCAGCGTTCCATGAACCTCTCTTTCAACTAGTTGGTTGATTTCCCTTAACCACATATATCTTCTGTATTGACTAGGTCCTTTGGCAGGTTGCTACAGGGGTTAACTGCATATTACATGAAAAACTACCTTTCTCTTTCTTCTTTGAATCTAACTCTACTTTTTTTTTCTTTTCCTTTTTTTTTTTTCTTTTTGCCATCAACTACCTTTAGCACTAGAAGAGGAGTGAGTAATGAGTCTCTGGCCAACACTCATTCTGTAGATATTTATTTTATGATCCGAAACTATCTCTTTCTGAGCTGAAATTTTGAGCCTATTAAGTCACCCATACAACCATTGTAGTAGTCTTTGAACCTTGTTGATATGTTCATTTTCTGAGGTTAGATGACTAGAGTACAAAATTAAAAGTTAGACTGAATAACAGATCTATATTCTAGAACAATATTTTCTGATTTATTCTGTTTCTTTCCTAGTAATTCATAGTATTTGAGTTTCTTTTTTTACTACCTCTGAATACAAAGTTGATCCTTTTGTGGAACTACTTATCATGTCCTCAAGGTCTTGTTTCTGCAGAGTGATGAATAGATCAGAGCTCACCTTGTATATCTGAAGGCATAGGTTTTTTCCCCTCTGTTCACAACTTCATAGAATCACAGAATCTTAGAATGATTTAGGTTTGAAGGGACGTTTAGAGGTCACCCCGTTCCATCCCCCTGCCTTTGATAGGAAGACCTTTCACTAGACCGAGTTGCTCAAAGTCCCATCCAAGCTGGCCTTTCAGGGGTGAGGCATCCATAGCATCTCTGGGCAGCCTGTTCCAGTGCCTACTACCCTCGCTTCCTCATACCTCCTCTATACTCACTATCTTTCCGTTTAAAACAATTACTGTTTATGCTATCACTAGAGGACTTGGTAAAAAAGTCTCTCCACCTTGTTTATAAGCCCCATTTATATATTGAAAGGTCAGAGCCTTTTCATCTCCATGCTGCACAATGCTAACATTCTCAGCCTTTCTGCATAGAACTTTTTTCCCTATTTGTATTCTTCTGACCTTTTGTTATCCAGTTACTCAGCCCTATTAATCTGAAATTCCTCATACTTTGTCCTTGTTCTCACTATCTTGACTAAAGTTGTGTTAGTAGGTTATTTCACAGGAAACTTTTTGTTCAAATGGCTTGACATAATTAATGTAATAATAAAGCTGTCTGATTTCAGAAATTTGAAAATAAACAGCTAAATTTCATTAAAATTGATATACATGAAATGATGCAGTTCTAGTAAGTTATCCTATTAAAGGAACTATAAGTGATTTTTTGTTTTCTGGGAAAATAACAGTAAATTATTATTCAAACTACAAAAATGTCAGGCTTTTGGAAGTATGCAGAGAACCTTGCTTTTGAGTTTCTAGCAACAAAGGGGTTTTATTTTTCTTTCTTTTAAAAAACTTTTTGTTGTCAACACACACAGTTGTGTCAGAGTGAGTTTTCCTAAATATAAATACCAAAAAGAAATATACTTTGCTCACAAAAAAGTACTCCAATTGACTTGGTATATTTACTGTGCATTAGATGAGAATCACCCATCTTGCATGGTATTACTGCATTTTGTACCATATTCACCATGTGTCAGTAAGAGATTCCAGAGTGTATGGTCTTGTCAAGACCTAAAACTTACATTAACACATCATTTAAATGAAGAACTTGCACATGGAGAAAGTTGCTGCCTAGGATATTGCAATTGTCATGGTTGAACTCAGTCTCTGTGCTGCAAACAGGGATCAGTCAGATCCACCCCCCTCCTTCTCTCCAATGTCTCCTCCTTCTCCTCACCTCCCTTGACCTCATGCTTTGCACGACAGCTGTGGAAAATCAAATCGTCCTGCAAACCTGCTTTCTGCTGGCCAGCTGGCAGCATGGGCCAGGACCAGGAGTGCCAGAACCTTACAGCTGTATGTGTACTGCTGCCTATCCATCTGTAGCATATGCCATATGCCAGTCCCTGAAGTAAGCTGAGGAGAGGATGCATTTGAAATTAAACTCTTTCATCAGAACCTGAAAGTATTCCTTCTCACTTTCTCTCCTTGCTCCTCCGATATTTTCTACTAGTCCTTTATTCTCTGTTCCCTTCTTCCATGCTCTAGGAATCATACGCAGAGAATTAATTTAAGCTTGTGGCCCACTGCCTTTTTTTTTTT
>VWZF01005762.1:881-37464 GCA_013396755.1 Sclerurus mexicanus | reverse complement strand
TTTTTTTTTTTTTTTTTAGTGAGTCTAAAATATTCTGTGTGACCTTTTGAGTTGAAGGTGTGGCAAGTACCACTTGTCTTGAGTAAGTAATGTAAATGTAGGATTTACTGCTCTGTGGGTTGAGACAAATCTGTTCAGGCAATTTACAGTTGATTTGATTTTCTTTCCCGTGAGGTCAGTGCAGTGCATACAAGTGGGTTATGAGTGACAAGAGGTTAATTCAAAGAAATTCTGTCTTTCTAAAATAAGCATGTCCATCCAAAAACACCTGCATTTTCTAGCCTGAGTTATTTAAAACATTTGCTTACTTAAGTAATGATTTTCCCCTTAAAAAGCAAAGGCAGATATTTCTTTACTTCCCAGATTTCTGAACAGCTTAAAATAGAGGTGGCAAGAAACCAACTTTCTTAGTAATGTGCAGTGGCACTCTGAAGGCAAACATGAACAATAAAAATATCCTTCTGCTCTGGCAGGGCTGATCACATTTGACTGGAATGTGGATTTCATTATATGTTAAAAGATGAAGCCTTCTGCCTTTCCAAAAGCACACTCCGCACCACAGGCAGAAGGAAACAGTATGCAGAGAGAAGTCAGGGCACATGTGCTTTACTATTATATTTTTTAGATGCTGGAGACAGTTGAAAAAAGAATTGTGACAATGGAGTAAGGTCTTAGAGCTCTCTTACTCTGACCTGTGTACACACCTCTTATTTAACCTTTTTACTCAATAGGAAAAAAGTCTAGGTGTCTGAGTTCAGCAATATTAAATTTTTATTGCTCATAGTCATTCTTCTAAGTAGATCCAAACTTAATTTTCAAGAAAAAATACAATCTTCCTTTTGTTCTGTCTTTTCTGAGTGTTGATTGACTAAAATCAAACCAAACCAATACATAATAGACCAAATAGTCCAACAACAGTGTTCTTCTGGAATTCTTGACCTGCCTCATCTCTTGGATGCTATCTGCTGAGTGAATCTGAATGGCTGAGGATTTCACTTGTAAATTATGGGGCTACTCGTAGTGCCTAACCTCGAGTTTCTAACTTAAAAGCTCAAAATGCCTTCTCACTGTGTCTCATTCTCTCTTTTCATTGTATAGAGAACACGTATTCCTCTACTGAAAGTCTACCAACTGCTCCTAAACTGCCTTTCCCAAATAACTGTATGAATGCCTTCCTTCTCCAAAACTCCAGTTTTTCTTCACTTACTCAAAACTGTATCTACACTAGTGCAGACTGTCAGGGAAAGCCAGACTCAGGTGCTTTCTAAAGCAATAACAGTAGAGATTCTATTTCTCTCAGGACCAAGTTAAAATTTAAAAGGCTCAAATCTGACACCTTGGTAAATGAGAATTATATTCTTCTTCTTTTTTTCCCCCTTCAAATATTTATTTTGAATAAACCAAATTTGTTTGCATAACTCTGAAAAGTTGCCATCTGGCAATCTGCTGTCTTGATTCATGGCAGGGTGTTTTGTTTCTGCCAATTTCAAGCCTTTGTTTTAAAATCTGTGCTGAAAACAACCCAATTCTCCTTCCCCTGAAGTCAGTGGCAGAACTCCCACTAGTTTCTGACAGGGAAGGATCAAGCCCAGACAATAATGGAAGGTAATTTAAAAAAAAAAAATCAAAGTATCATCAAAGGAATTGCACTCCTAATTCTGTTTGTCGCTGCTTTGAAAACATAATGGCAAGGTTTTGCATATATCAGTCAATAGCCCTAGGCAACTTAAAACCATCTGAATTAACTACTGTACTTCTCAGTAAGGTCTTTTTTTTCTTTTCTTTGTTTTTTTAAAGAATAAATCCCCATGGGAAAATAAAGGAAAACATTTGAAACAGTGCATACAATACTATGTTTTCTTTTCTGAAAGCTAAAAGAAGCCACTAAGTAATTCTATTATTCATCACTCAATAAATAGAGATTTTCTGGAGCAGGTTGAATTATAGAACATAAGATCATACCATACAGCTTAGGCTGAAATCCCATCAGATATCATAACTAAAAAGAAGGTGACTTGAGCCTCAGGGATAAAATAGGGTGTTTAAGAAACAAATGGTGATTCACCATGCTCTAACTCCTACTCCTATGTTTCTATTTATTTTAGGGAGAGCTGGATCACTTTTTCCTACTCTTTTCTTCAGTGCCAAATTTGAACTATGCCACATTTGTAGGCCCCTATGGCTAGATGCAAAGCTGAAACCTTGATGACCTCTGACCACAGAAATGTTCACATCAGTCCTTTCCCAGTGTGAAAAGCTGGCCTCTGTGTTCTGGCCTGTTTTCAGATGAATTCCACTCTGCATCCCTGGAATTGCCCTGTATTTTATCACTGAATAAATATATATTTCATTTCCTTTGTTTGAAACTTTTGTGCAGTGTTGCTGGTGCAAAATGGCTGTGGTATTCTGACCTGAGGTAACTGCATGTAACTGGGAAGGAAAGAGATACCTGCTGAGATCCCTGGGCTTGTAAATAGCTGTTATTATTATAAATAGTACTGATCTTTCCTTCCCTCCTGCAGGCTGTCAGTTTCAGCCTAACCCAAATATCATAAAACTGCCCTCCCCCGCCAAATATAGATATTATCTGAAAAGTAAATTCAGAGCAGATGTCCAGAGTACTTGCTACCAGCAACTAAGATTCACAGAAAATTGAGTTAAACAGGACACAATCTACAAAGAAAAAGCAGAACCAAAACACAGGCTGAGATGAGAGATGGGAAAGTCACCTGTCCCAAGCTGAGTGCAAGCCTTAAGGTATTGTTCGTACATAGGTCTTTTTTAAACTCTCACTCTTACTGTGCCTGCAGGACATCAGGCATTTTGGCATCACTGTTATTTTAACTAATGGACTAGTTCTGCATTTAAGTGATGGAATGTGAGCCATATTGGCTCCCCACAGGTAGAAGGAAAACACTACTGGTCCTACTTACATGCCAGTTCAACATCTGGAAGCACTGCGGAGGAAGCAAAGAAAACTTAAATGTGAGGCTGGGAGCTGGGTCTATGAAAAGTGAAGATATAAATGTTTGAAATTTTTTTTCAATTGCATTTTACTTTAATTCTCTCCCTTCTTATTTCATATATAAAATTTTTCAGTTTCATTTTCCATACAGATAAACTGACTCCACACAGAAATGTAACAATCAGATCCTACCATTTTATTCAGGTAGTCAGAATCATCCATTTTTTGTGTGTGTCATTAATGTAGGAGGCCAAACACAGCCTAACCACTGGGATGTAACTGTATGTTATCTGCCCCAAACTTTCTGTGTGAAAGCTGTGTCATTCTTCTAAGTAGATCCAAACTTAATTTTCAAGAAAAAATACAATCTTCCTTTTGTTCTGTCTTTTCTGAGTGTTGATTGACTAAAATCAAACCAAACCAATACATAATAGACCAAATAGTCCAACAACAGTGTTCTTCTGGAATTCTTGACCTGCCTCTTCTCTTGGATACCAAATGCAGGACATTGCACCTGACTCCTGACTGGCTTTTACATGTGAAATCCTTGTAGGATTCCTCTGATTATTGCAAACACAGTGATGTTTTTTCTTTGAAAGAAAATAAAAGTTGTCATATTGTCTTGGTGGTGGAAAAACCTAAAACAAGACTGTCAAATTTAATCCAGTCAAAGAAAAGACAAACATCTTAGAACCACAAAGCTGGGATCTTGGTACAAAGCTGGATGTATTTGGACAGGGGTTTGTTTTCTTTCCCATTTTTTCTCAGGATGGAAGGATATCCTGAAGTATAGGAATGGAAGTAATATTGTTGATATAACATTAAAAAAAGACTTTTGTTCCCACTGCATGCTAGCTCTTACAGCAGCTTGGATGTAAGCTTTCATTTCCTGTGGCACTAGGAAATGTGTATGTTCAGTGAGGATCAACAGGCTGAATTATCCAAAAGAGACAATTTGCTTCAGTAGTTGCAGCAGGGAACTTAAAAAGGTCCTGGCCTGGTTTCAGCATCTTTCTGGGTCATTCTTTCACTCTGTGACCTTAGATGACTCACTTGACCTCAGTTAAACAGCTGCAAAGGCAGGTAAAACAGTTTCACATTGCAGAGGAGGTACAGGATCTAAACTAAGACTCCCTGGGGAAGCAACTGCTGTATATTGAACTGACAGCATTTGAGATTTATGAATGCAAGAAGTGTTGAAAGGTAAATCACTTCTAGTATCTGATTATGAAGCAGTGACCATATATTCTCCTTCATGGATCATTTCAAAGTCCACATTGACAGTATTAGCTGTTGTGCCCTTCATGTGTATGGACTTAAGCTGCCTAAATGATGATGAGTTAGC
This sequence comes from Sclerurus mexicanus, assembly GCA_013396755.1. Classification (NCBI taxonomy): domain Eukaryota; kingdom Metazoa; phylum Chordata; class Aves; order Passeriformes; family Furnariidae; genus Sclerurus; species Sclerurus mexicanus. The sequence goes on along the minus strand of VWZF01005762.1, from coordinate 33,154 downwards.
TAACAAAGACAAGTATTTAAAGAAGATAAATTCTCTCCCAGCTGGACTCTGATGGTCAACAAATACAGAGCCTGCAACATTTTAGTACAGCATTGCTTAAGCCAGGCAATGTGACAGACCATGCACTGTCAGGCTCAGTAGGCCTCCGGTGCATTGCCAGACAGAAGGTACAGTGAGCCAAGTGCATCTTCCTACCTGGGACGAGACCATATCCACCAGAGGATGGGCTCAAGAGTGTCTTATGGCAAATCACACAGTGAAAGTCAGTGCCAGCATGAATGAGCATGACTATTTAGAGGTTAATGCTGTGGTGTGTTTACTTTCCTCACCATGAGTTGTCCCTCATTATTTAGTTTTATTAATTAAAATGTTCTGATATAATTATAGTCAGATATTCAATAAATATTAATTCTTCATAAAAAGACATTCATATTTTTCAGCCCTTAATGCTGCCTCATGTCCTATGAAGATCAACTGGAAATTGTCAGAATGAGATGTGAAATATTTAGAAATAATTTTAAATTGTTCTGAATTGAGCTTTAAGTTTGATATTATGACAATCTTTATCTCAGCTGACAGAAGATATTGCTAGGGAAAGAGATTGTGTAACATTTGTCTGGTGTCTCAAGCATAAACTCCCACTGCAATTTAATATTCAAATTATATTTCAAAAATGTAGCATCATTACTGTATACTTAGTTGAGGCAAGCCTGACAGAGTCCAAGAAACATTTGGACAATACTCTCGGACACATGATGTGACTCTTGGGGTGATCCTGTGCAGGTCCAGGAGTTGGACTTGATGGTCCTTGTTGGCCCCTTCCAACTCGGTGGATTCTGTGATTCTGTGATACTCATAGCTTCATAAGGTTTGCTGTGAACTTTATTTCCCCTTTTCCCTCCCCCTCTCTTTCCCACTCCTCCATTTCTCTCTTCCTTTCCCCTTCATCTTTCCTCTCTTCCTTTTCCCTTTCACTTCCCCTTCTTCTCTTCATCCTCCCTCCTCTTGCCCTTTGCCTCTCCCTCTCCAGCTCCCCTTTGTTTTTATCCTCTCCTCTGCCCCTTCTTTCTGTTTTACCTTTCAAAGAAGGAGGATGGATGATGAAAAATTCATACAATCTTTTTTTTGTCCTGGTTTCTTTGTTTTCTTAGGCAGATTTCTTCTTTCCTGATCTGATTTAAGTCTTGCTGGTGTAAATCAAAATGAAATAACATATAGTCAGAGATCACACCATGAATCATTGGATCTTATTTGGGGTTTCTAGTAGAAAAGAATCCCATATAAACAAACTCCAAACACAAATTTGGATTTGATTTATAAAAGCCCAACTAGTGCAAAATCTACAGAGGCCTAATTTGTTCTAAGTTACCAGTTAAAGCCACCCCTTAAAAATTCTGGGAATTTTTATATATGAGTACAGCAAAAATAAAATTTTTATCAGATTTTAATTCCATGTATTTTTAGGTTTTTGCTGTTTATCTTACCTTTAAAATTATATCCACACACCCCATAAACTTCTCAGTGTCTTATGTGGGGAAGTCTTGAGATGGCATATTTTTCTTCGTTATTTAGTTTAATGAATTAGGTTGCTTGTTTGTTCATTTTATGATTCCTTCTTACAGAATTAAACTTTAAGTTGTTTTTTGACAACAAAGGACAAGCTGATTGATGGAATTTACCTTCTGTGAAATCAAACAATGGTTTAATCCTAGAGGGGAAGCCTGTGATATATTATTACACATTTTAACACAAACACCTTTTTATCATATGGTGAAAGATCTTCATGGTACGTGTACTGAATTTTACAAAATGCATAGGTATAATTTTCTCTAGAGGAGTTGCATAATAATACTGTAGAATTTACACAGCAATTTAGGGATGGAGTTTGTTACATATGAAGTCACTGGAAGGGGTGAGTATGGGTACATTTGAAATTGGATTTGGTAGGCCAAACAGAAATATACACATGTACGAACATGCATGCACACACATGCATGCACGCGCGCACACACACACACACACACACACATACAATTTGCTCAGATAACCTGCATTTGCCCTATTTAGCATAAAACAGATGCCTATATTCCAGACACATCCTGGACTGAAGTAGTCAGGACCAGCAGTCATTTTCAAAGCTAGGACAGGACAAAAACCAGTGCACAGTACTAAGCTTAGTCTCCTGTTAGCTTTGGTCTTTGATTATGGTCATTGGGCACAGCTACAGCACAAACAGGTGGTTGTAATAAAGTAACAGATTGACTGATAGTGATCTAGTTAAGCAAGACAAAACTTCTCAGGAGAGCCAAGAGTAGCACACCTGTTCAGGAGTGTAGCACTTCAACCAGGCATCATGAAATGAAGCTTCCATGGATCAGTAAAATAAAGACATATAGGAAGTTTGTCCCTCACAGTAAGAGTCACAGAGTTCACAGCTTTTGTTAACCAGTACATCCAGAGAAAAAGATTAAAAAGGCTCATCCACATTTGATTTGCTAAGACTTAGATTTTATTTTTTTATTCTTCTCCCTTCTGTTTTGTTTCTCCTGGAAAAAGGCATTCTGAAAGATAGAATCATAGAATCAACCAGGTTGAAAAAGACCTCTGAGATCATCGAATCCAGTCTTTGACCTAATACCACCCTTCCTACTAGACCACGGCACTAAGTGCCACATTCAGTCTCTTCTTAAATACTTAAGGGATGGTGACTATATGACTTCCTTGGGCAGCCCATTCCAATGCCTTATAACTCTTTCTTTAAAGAACTTTTTCCTAATGTCTAACTTAAACATCCCCTAGTGCAGCTTAAGACTGTGCCCTCTTGTTCTACTGCTGGTTGCCTGGGAGAAGAGACCAACCACTACCTGGCTACACCTTCCTTTCAGGTAGTTGTAGAGAGTGAAAAGGTCTCCCCTGAGCCTCATCTTCTCCAGACTGAACAACCCCAGCTCCTTCAGCTGCTCCTCATAGGACTTACGCTCCAGACCCTTCACCAGCCTCGTTGCCCTTCTCTGAACATGCTCCAGCACCTCAATGTCCTTCCTAAACTGAGGGGCCCAGAACTGGACACAGGACTCGAGGTGCAACCTCACCAGTATCAAGTACAGGGAAGAATCACTTCCCTGGTCCTGCTGGCCACACTATTCCTGATACAGGCCAGGATGCCATTGGCCTTCTTGGCCACCTGGGTACACTGCTGGCTCATGTTCAGCCTGCTGTCAATCAGTACCCCCAGGTCCCTTTCTGCCTGGCTGCTTTCCAGTCACTCTGTCCCCAGCCTGTAGTGCTGCAGGGGGCTATTGTGGCCAAAGTGCAGGACCCGGCACTTGATCTTGTTAAACATCATCCCGTTGGATCCAGGCCATCTATCCAGCCTGTCCAGGTACCTCTGTGGAGCCTTTCTACATTCCAGCAGATCACACTGCTCCCCAGCCTGGTGTTATCTGCAAATTTGCTAATGGTGGACTCAGTCCCCTCATCCAGATCATCACTAAAGATATTAAACAGAACTGGAGCCAACACTGATACCTGTGGGACACCACTAGTGACTGGCCACCAGCTGGATGCTGCTCCATTCACCACCACTCCAGGCTCAGCCATCCAGCCAGTTCTTAATCCAGCCAAGAGTATACCTGTCCAAGCCGTGGGCTGCCAGCTTTTCCAGGAGTGTGCTATGGGAGATGGTGTCAAAGGCTTTGCTGAAGTCCAGATAGACTACACCCACAATCTTCCCCTCATCCACCAGGTGGGTTACCTGGTCATAAAATGAGATGAGGTTGGTCAGGCAGGACCTGCTCCTTCTAAATCCATGATGGCTGGGTCTGATTCCCTGTCCATCCTGTAGGTGCTGTGTGATAGCATTCAAGGTGATCTGCCCTTGCTGGGCACTGAGGTCAGGCTGACTGGCCTGTAGTTTCCTGGATCTTTCTTCTGGTCCTACTTGTGGATGGGCATCACATTTGTCAACTTTCAATTGTTCGGGACCTCCCCAGTGAGCCAGGACTGTTGATAAATGTTGGAGAATGGCTTGGCAAGCTCTTCTGCCAGCTCCCTTCACACACTAGGTTGGATTCCATCTGGTCTCATAGACTTGTGAGGATCCAAGTGGCTTAGCAGGTCACTAACAGCTTCCTCCCAGATTACAGGTGGGCTATTAAGCTCCCCATCCTGGTCTAACAGCTCAGGAGGCCAATTGTCTTGAGGAGGACCTGTCTCATTGTTGAAAACTGAGGCAAAGAAGGTGTTAAGTACCTCAGCCTTTTCCTCATATTTGGTAACAATGCTCCCCATCATGTCCTTCCTCCCAAGACCTAGGTTGGACAACTGATTTACATGTCAGGACCACTACGGATCTCCACCAGAGTTTCCTCTGGCTTCGCCCTGCCCAGGCATAGTTCACCATCATCAGGTTGGCAATACTGTGTGAAATTAATTTGATTCTTGAAATGAGATAATATTGCTTCACATGATGGGATGTTTATAAAAATATGTTTTAATATGACTGATCATGCTGTCACACTTCATGTTGAACTCTTGCATTATGATGTGGGAACAGAAGCTGTTAGTAATGTGTACTGCCACTAAATGCCATTTACTCTTGTGAAAGTATGCCAAATAAAGATAATTCAGTGTAAAATTTTCAACAAGGGTTATGATTTTGCTGTTTGGGGAAAATGGTAATTTTGGTGACATTTTTTCTAGACAAGAAAGGTTTTACTAGTGAGGAAGCATATAAAACTGGCATAATGCATATGTTAACATAGGTAAGGATAATGTACCAAATTAACTAACACATTTTTTAAAGAGGATGCATTTTCAGGTACCACTAATCATAACTTATGGGGAAGGGGACCTAAAAATACTTTGGGGTTTATGGAAAAATTTGTTTTCCTCTAAGATTGTTACAACTTGTGTATCCCTAAAAGTGTGGTGGGGAAAAGCTCCATGCTGCAATTGAAAGAATTACTTACCTTCATGTGGTGAAATTAACAAACAAAAGTAATGAAAACATAAACTTTGCAAAACAGTCAGCTGAGGTGTAAAATTAAGCATTTGGATAATTTTAATGGCTTAATACTATTTCTCATATGACTAAAACTGAGCAGTGGAGGTAGGTTAAGTTATTAAAATCACAATCACAGAGTATGCTGAGTTGGGAGGGACCCACACAGATCATTGAGTCTAACTCCTGGACTTGCACAGGACTGTTCCCAGGAGTCATACCATGTGTCTGAGAGTATCATCCAAACACTTCCTGAACTTCCCTGGGGAGCCTGCTCCAGCGCTCAACAACCCTCTGGGTGAAGAACCTTTTTCTAATATCCAATCTAAACCTCTCCTGACACAATTTCAGGCCATTCTCTCAGAGTCTGTCACTGGTCACCACAGAGAAGAGATCAGTGCCTGCTCCTCCTCTTCCCCTCACAAGGAAGCTGTAACGGCAATGAGGTCTCCCTTCAGTCTCCTCTTCTCCAGGCTGAACACACCAAGTGCCCTCAGCTGCTCCTCATGTGGCTTTGCCTCAATGTTTACTACTTTTTTAGTTAAAAATATTTTCTTTTGCTTTTTTAGTTATTATTGTTTGAGAGGGTAGTGGTACATAACTTTCAGCACATATGTAAAAGAAAATAGGAAATTCCAAACCTAAATCAAGTAAGTATTGCCGTATAAGTTGAAATGTTTCTATGATTTTTCATTAAGATTTTTGAGGGACATAAGGTTTTCAAAAATGTTTTTAAAAGCATTTTTCTGGGGAAGGACCCAGATGATAATCACACAGCTTGTTTGTCATTAAACATCTAGGCAGACTGACAACACCTGAGAGTTAAGATTTTCTCTATGCCCTAGTTTTATTAGAATAAGGTTTATTGATTAAGTAGTAAGTTATAAACTAACACTGAGCAGAACTGGACAAGATGCCTTTGCTTGCTTTTGTCTCTAATTTTAAGCAGAAATACTGGCATTTCTGACTTGTAAGGAGACTTTAGCAGTTTGTAAGGAGTTTAGCCTGTGACTGCAGTTCAGTGCAGTTTGCTGTAGAATGGTTGCAGTAGTTAGGGAGGGCAGTAGTTCTCAGCAGCACTAGGCTGAACCTAGCTGAAAGCTTGAGTGTTTATCAAATGTAAAAATGGCTCAGAATTTATGGGCAGCCTCTGTGCATGAGAGATGTCCAACTGAAAGGCACAGAAATCTATTTTTTTCTAGTTGTGCTATGGAGTTTGCTCCCATACAGGATTTGCCTACAGAAATTTTCAAATGTTTCCTCAATGCCTGCATCCCTCATGATACTTCATCTTGTCTCAACTCATCTCGTCCCCTCTCATTTCATCTCATCTGACATCATCTTATGCTTTCGAATGAGAAACTTACTTTCCAATCTCTGCAACTGATAAATAAAAGAATAAAAAAAAGTAATGAAAATATTGAAAATACAACTGCTGTAATGTTACTCACTGACAAATATGTATGTCTGAGGAATAACCACATGCTACAAATTTTAGAAATTACTCTGTTGAGGTTTAAAGGCACATTCTGTGGATACGTTGTAAGACGTGCAGAATACCACTGTTCCAAGGATATCACTCACAAGCCAAAAGTGTCTTCAGCTTCATGGCAGTGCCATATCTGTGTCTCTAGTGCGAACTACGGACATAATTGCCCTCAGCTGTATTAAAAATAGTAGCCAAGTATTTTTCTTATCATAAGGCTCCAATTTGCATATATGTGGAAATACAATCTTGTCATAATTTATTTCCAAAATTAATAGCTAATTCTTTGTTGATATCACTTCTAACAAGAACAGAGCCCCAAATTAGTCCCCGTAATTCTCAAGAAGAATATTTATTTAAGATATTCCTTACTGAATAATTTAAGTAATATGTTATAGAATACCTACAAGGACTTTGTGATAGAATGAGTCAGAGTAACAGGATCAGAGGATTGCTTCAGGGCTCCATTACTTATGTAGGTTGAAATATAGAAGCTGCATTGAACCATCAACCAACATTTGAAATGAAACGTTGAAATTAGTTTTCTTTCTGAAAGTTGGGAGAGCTTCAGAAATATTCTTTTGCATTTACTTTCATGGTTTTACTGCTTTTGGTTTCAGCTGTAAGCAGAAATGGCTGAGAAACATATGTAGAAATATATGTGCATATGTATATGCATAGAGCAGTGTACTTGTATATTTGTATTTGTCATTGAGCTGTTTTGTACAAAAGGCCTCTGTAAGTAAAATGTCCCTGATAGCCACTCAAGAATTTGAATGATCTGAAGTTTTGACACAGGTTTCAGTTTTGCCCTGAAATATATTCTTTTGAAGATCATCAGAGCCACAACAGAGGACTTCTTTTATTGTCCAAGTCAACAAAGTAGAGAAGTCTGATGCCCCAATAAATGCATATTTTTGAAGTTCTGAATAATATTGTTGGAGCTGTTGCTAATAATCTGTGCTTTTCTAGTGCTCTTGTTCTCTATCTGCTCTGGAACAAGAAATGTAAATTGCAGCTAATATAAACCACAGCAAATCACTGTGTCCTACAAAGGTTCTATCCACTTTCTGTATGTAGGGTATCTCTTGCTATTTCAGATTTTCTTAGTAAAATTATTTCAATAATATAATTTTGTCACTGAATATTTAAAAAAATTTAAAAAAAAGTCCTAATATTCCCAGTGAACTCTCTAGATCTGTGAATTCCTATTCTTTGTAACAGAATAGTATTATGAAGCACAACAAATCTTTTATAAGTATATAAAAAATTGTTAGGAGGTACTTTGTAATTGTTAGTTGTTTTTAATAATAAAATGGTTTTGTTGACTTGCTATAAAGACATTTTGACATGAAAAATAATTTAGTGGCAAAAATGTAATTTTGATTAAAATCAAGTTTTATCAGAAGTTGCAAGGGGCAATTTCCTGATTACGCTGGGAACATTTTGTTTTTCAAAAGCTGCAAGAACACTGTTTAACTAACTCCTTTTTTAACCTTTTCAACTCCTTTCAAATCTATTGTTCTCAGTGAAGAGTGAGGAGAAAATGGCAGAATCTAAGATATGGTACTTACCAGCTAGACCTCCAGTAAATGTTTTGCAGGCATTTTGAGGGCCCCATATTAGAGACTAAAACTCCTCACATTAAATAGTTTTGGGGTTTTTGTTTTTTTTTTTTTTTAATTCTGTGGCATAAAATTTTCTGATATTGCATATAGCAAAACCAAATAGCAACTTATTTGCTCTTTACTAGGTCCTGGGAAACCCCAGAAAGAAAAGGAATATCAAGTAATAAATGATGTTTAAAGAAAAATAGATTCCTACTGACATCAGTAAGTCTGTAGAATTGTTTTTATGAGGATACATACCAATGTCCCACTAATTTTTCCCAAGAAAAATTTCTACAAAGAAAAACCATGAAGCATTAGAATCTGTTTTGAGTAAGCGACCATCTTTTTAAATATGCCATTGCATTTTCAGCATAGCTGCTTACTCTAAATTAGCAAATCTAAATGTGTATATGATAATCTACTGACGCTACTAGTTATCAGCTTCTACGGGAAAGTTTATTCTAAAATCATAAGAAAATTTGCATATATTGCAGGAAAGCAGAAAAAATTGTGATCTTAAAGGTGTATTTACCTAGTTATAGGAAGTTCAATTTAAATCTTAATGGAAAATTATTTCACACCCATGGGATTTGGTAAAGAGCTATTATGAATAACTAATTGAATAGTTACTAGATTGGTCAAAAGACCTGACTCATTATCAGCCCAAAACTGCATTTCAACAGCTATTGTTTTATTTGTACTTCCAAAAAGATTTTCTGTTTTCAAACAAATTCAATTTAGATTTCTCTGTATCCATGCCTTACTTACACCTTCTGTAATACAGCTTTTATTTCTTTATTGTGAAACTAAGTCAGATCCACTTTGATATTGAATGATACTGTGTAAACTGTGAGCCTAGTGTTGTACAAAGACAATGAAGGAAGTTTTAAGGCAAGCCACAAGTATTTCAAACTCTTCATAACCTGCAAGGCTGCGAGTCTGTTTCATTTTTTCAAACACTGTAGCTATTTTGATTTTGTTTTATGATGAATGCAAATAATGAATGTAAAACACTCTACAGCTGGATACCAGAAGTTAAATTTCTTGGCTGATGACAAAAATGGTTGTTGAGACACAGAGAAAAAGTGGCATAGGTGCACAGTCTTTAATATTCTTATAATAAGGCAGTCACAGATCTAATCTGATTACATTTTGAAGGGTTGTGCCCAAGAACACTAGAAACAGGAACTGGTTGGAAACTTAGTAATGAGACATTTCCTTAATCAGAAAATCTATTGGTTTTGAAGACTAAAAGCCTTCCTTTTGGATGCCTTCTCAGGTGAAGGGGAGAATTCATGATGACAAGAAACACTAATTGCAGTGTAGCCAAGTGACCCAGGAGCTCTCTTGGGAGGTTGACTCCCTGCTTTGCCTCTGTTTGTAACACATTTTGTTGGAAAACAGTAACCATATCTCTGTAGGCTACTCTATTCTCTCTCAAAAACATCCATTAGCATTTTTTATGAACGGTAGTAACCCAGACAAACCCCACCTGTTCAAGCAGGTGATTTACATTGGAAGCAGGTAATTCCAGATTTTAAATGAAGACCCCAGTCACTGAGCCATTGATTTTGTCTGGGAGCATCTCCCTTTCTTGCATGTCTCTGGAAATGTACATGGAAAAATAATAAAAAATTAAAAATGCAAAATCAAATACTAGATTCATTACCAGCTCTAATAGGAACTTGCTTTTCCATAGAAGTTTTGAAGCCTTTAAAGCACAAGGGAAACTAACATGATCAGCAGGAAACACTCAGCTCCTTGAAAGGTCTTCGTTTTGCAGCTACACAGATTTCCATCTGGAATGTCTCTGATAATAATTAATTTCCCCCTACAGCACTGTTTTCATTCCCTTGCTGGGAAAAGTACTACAAAGCCTGGCTCTGCTGTAGCATCTGGGAACAAAGACAAGACACTCCCACTTCTTACTGCCTCTTTCTCAAAACGAAACGCAGGTGGAAATTTCACTCTCTGTGTATTGCTTTGATTAATGAGATGATATCAGGTCCAGGGCTAAATACACTGTAGTGCTCATAAAACGTGTGATTTCCTGGAACGCTTTCTCTCCTGACGATTAATACGAGTGCAATGGGCTGCCATTCCCAATTGTTTTGTCACATCTTTGCTACAGAATTGGAGCCTGTGTTGGAACTGAGACTCACTTTAATTATTGAATTAATACAATTTCATGGTTGATATGCTTCTTTCTCACCTCTGGGCTTTATATTTACTGGTCTGCTGTGATATTTTTCCCTATTGGTGCAAGTAGAAATTAATATATTTGCTTGTTGCTCATGCCTACTACACATAGCAATCCCAAATTAAATTTTACCCAGATAAACAGTCTTGCAAACAAAACTTTTCCCTACAGTCCCTTATACATTTAGAAATAAGCGAGACATCTTTCTTTTCACAGTTACAGGCATACGTTTCTATTTCAGAATACTCATACCAAAACTATCTGTTATCTATTTCAGTTTTATGTTCACCTTTTGAAAACTGTGGCCCAGATTACTGAGGCATAGGAAGTATAAGCCTGGGCACTGGCCTGTCCCTGAACATCACTGTACTATAACCTACTCAACCAAAGCAGCAGCCACAGTTTACATTGCAGAGTATTAACGTATTCAGAATGTTTAGATATACAGAATATTTAAACCTTCATCTAACACAGATTCTTTATCATTAGACCCACATTCAGATATATTTTTTCAGCATTAAGGGAAGAACATTGTCAACAGTGGTAGCAGAGTTCCTCATCAGCTGCAGTAAAAGAAATTGTGGTGGAGGGGGGGGGGCTTGCCTTTTTAAAACGATGCCTCCTTTTTTCAAGGCCCTTACAGTGCAACAGGCTGAGACGTAGCAGAGAGGAACTTACGATAGATATGTGACAGTTTATCACTTTCTTGCACCCAGTCACCTTTGAGCCATCTCCTATCATGCTGATAAGCTTGGCTAAGAAGGCAGTACATTGGAGAAAAGATATATTCACAATTATGAAAAACTGAAAATGTGTGATTATAAAAGCATACAAATTAGCCATAAAAACAAAGCATTGAATCAAAACCTTCTTCCTCAATAGTGTTTTTCCTTTGTTCTCATCTGTTTTCTTGTTCCCTGTTGCACTATGTGTTGTTATTTCATTGTCCTAATTTTTTTCCTCAAATTGAAGAGAGATGACTATTGCTTTGTCAGCTGACCTGGAAGAACATGCAAATAGCATAGCAATTAACCTATGGAAAAATGAAGAGTTATTGAATAACATAATGATATGTGGAATGGGATATGCTCCTTTCACTCACTAATTATCTTCATATGTAAGCACTTTTTTAGAAAGACCATCATAATCAATAAGCCCTTTAGCTATTTGTGTCTTCCATGTATCTGCCACATGTAGTCCATTTCAGGTAGCAGTGAAGGATTGGCTTCCCCCCACTACCCTCTCTTCCATTTTTTGAGTCAGTTGGGCTTTTTCCTACCTCAGTATGGTATGATCCCATTCTGTTAGTAATTCAAGTGAAACCTTTTTAGCAAGAAAACTATTCAGAATGTAAATAACTTCATGCTCATCTGACACCTGAAGGAAACAAAGGGAAAGAGAGATATATTATGGTAGTCTCTTATTTTAAAAAAAAAATGCTTTATTCTCCAAAATGTCAAATTCAGACAGATTATGTTGTGACTTTGAGAGATTTATGCTCATTTATTTATTACTGAGATTATTTAACAGTTGGAAATGTTCAGTGCTAGATGGCCTCCTCTACAGCATTTACCCAGGGGAATATTTAATTTTTCACAGAAGTTATCCTTTGGAGTTATATGACATTGAACTTCCTCCAGGAAGAGGGATTTCACATTTGAGTAACAGTTGCCAAGTTTGGTTCAGTGTTTGTCTTGCACTTGTTGAGCTCAACATAAGGGAGGCAGACCACACTGTGTCAGCACAAGTGAACTTTTGGTAGCCTTGTTGACGCAGGAAATCCACATGTTGTATATTCTTTCTTTCAGAGTACATATTGAAAGCACATTTTTATAAATGAATCTTATACAATAGGAAGTGTTTTCAGAGCCAACAAAGACCTTGGGAAAGTTAATGTTTTGCTATTATTAACTAATCAAGAAACTGTACTCCCTGCTCATTTTTCTATGTAATGAGCCATAATTATTTTGTTGTTGGCTAACCTTTAATTTTTATGGTACATTACCTGAATATGAATTTAAAGGAATTTCAACGGAAGATCAGACAGAATGTTCATGCACAGTATTTTAAGATTTTGTAATTGCAAGTACTTATTAAACTTTCCAGTTTGGGGTTCTTTTTTATATCACAGCAAAGCAATCATATTATAAACATTTAGATTAATGATAAGAATATTCTATGCTAGAAATTATAAATGGCTATGATGTTATACATTGCTTGTGTATCCACGTGACAACTGTTACATTTCCAACACATGGATTTTTCAAGTAAATATCAAATGAAACCCCATGTAAGAAAGAAATTAACCCAAGAAAATTCAAACCCAGCTGGAAAAGGGTTGTAGAAAGGATAATGAGAAAGGAAACTCTTTTTGGACAAAACCATCACATCAATTGCCTCTATTTCAACTAAGAAAGCAAGTTTATCTTCCGTCCCAGTTCAAAATTTTTAGTTGAGCAATTTTACGAAACTGTGTCAAATAGAGCAAGGAGTTTTTCAACTGCCTGCTATTGTGTTTTCTCTTTTGTTAGCCAAGCCTGGTAAAACATCCTATCAAATCATCATTTTAAAGTTCTGTGTATTTAAGAGGAGATTGCATACTGTCTGCATTAGGAAGAGCCAGTAGGCTAAGGGAAAGCTAATTAACCTCCATTTGGCATGTCTGCAATATTTTGTCCAGTTCTGGGACATAAAAAAACATCAACAATCTGGACAGAGTCTGATGAGGGGACACTTAGAGTGCCAAAGCATACAGCATACAAGAGAAACTGAAGGAACAGAGTTTGCTTATCCTGGAGTACAGAAGCAAAAGGAGACATCAAACTGAGTCTTCCATAGCATACTATTTTGACTTCCTGTTCACTGATTCTGGTAATCCCATTCTTTCTTTCACAATAATTTGTAAGGGTAGTTTGCCTTATTTCTGCAAAAAAAACCATGTAAGTGAATAAGTTCTTGGCATATTTTCACAAGCTATTTGGATGCTAATGTGGAATCGCAGTTCTGCAAAATTAAACACTTTAAAATAGATTGAATAGCCATAATAATCCTCAGTAGGTTGGTAGACTGTCAGATCTATATCACATATTTCTGTTTTCATCAACATTTTGTCATTAATTAAAAATAATGATGAACAACATGTGATGAATTTTTTGCATTTTAATAGATCTTCCGCTGTTTTTGTTTTTTGTTTGTTTGTTTGTTTGTTTAGTGTATTTTTTCTGGGCCAGAAAAAAATAAGTAGTTAGCTTATTTTTTATTCTCTGAATTATTGTCAAGGTTTTCCACTTGATTGTACAACATTGTGTTTGCATCACTATTACCTAAACCACCAAAACTTGCAAAGAATAAATGTTAAAGAGGATCCAGGAACTGATTTGGTTTGGTCACTTATGAAGTGCCAACACATCTGAATCCCAGTGAATGAGCATATAATTCAGTTCTCTTGCTTTCTAGTCACACAAGATAAACATCTATGGACCTTAAATCTTCCAGACACATGCAATCTTGTATTCAGGCATACAGACACAACCTTAGTTCAAATATCCTGTTGACTTAGCTTAGTCAAGATCCGGAAACTGTTTCTCTCCCTAAATCCCCTGATTCATTTGTCATGCTCTGAGCATGACCACAGAAGCAGGTTATTCACAGGATAGATTTCATGCCCCTTTTAACTTTTCCACAGCAACATAGTGCAGTGACCAAACTGGTAGATGACCTAGCTTCAGCTCCTTTTCAGTGTCAAAGAATTTTGACCAAGCATTCCCTCCTCTCTCATCAAAATCCTTCTAACTCCCAGTAAAAATATAAATATAAATTAAAAAAAAATGGCTACCTATTAGCTACCTTTGAATTGATGTTGTGTCTACATGTCTACAGAAAATATATCAAGTCTAATTCCAGCCTAGTTCTAAGGACCCTTCAGTAGAAAAATTAAGGACCTAATGGCATATTCTTCTCTATGGGCTGCTTCTAAATTTCATCCGCTTGTACTTTCATTTCAGATGCTCAGGTGAACCAGACAGACACTTTGTATCTTATTCAGAAAGCATAAGGCAGCATGCACACCTGGCACAAAATTCAAGCTTCCTGTCTATTGACCTTGGAACCTAGAATATATCCTGTCTCATGCTTTTCAAAGAGCCCAACTCTGTTGCTGGTTCTAACTTCTACCCTTGAGCCAGCAGGCCAGGTGACAGATGGTAATGCAGACTGAGGTTTCTATGAACTCCTTCTTCCTTCATCTTTCCCACATTTGAAATGGCATTTCAATGCCCTTCATGCACATGTTCCCTTGTACTTTGGGAGGTAACTTCATGCTGATGCAGTAGCAAAAGATCGGTATCTTTTCAAGGTTTTCATATGTTCTGTTGTTATAGATATCAATTAGGTTTCTTTGAAAGAAAGAATACCTGCAAAAAAAGCAATTTTCTCTCCTTGTAATGTTCTACACTGCACTAGTTATTGCTGAAGATATTGGTGTCTGAATAGGATTGTTCTCCCTCATTACCCCACATCTCAGCTTGGTAGTGCAATGAATGCACAATCCTATATTTATGACTTCACAGTCCTAACCACAGAAACAATCTGTAGTAGCATAAACTCTGTGTTGTAGCTTTACTTAAAATCTAACTGGTAAAGCAGACAAGGACTGAAGAGAAATGTTGCTATTCCAGCAGAAATAATTTGCAAAAGATAAATGAATATATGATAAAAAAACATTCTAAACACTGGGAAATTACATGTCTTTTCTAATTACTTTGGATAGCACTAAACCAGGGCTTATTGTAGCAGCATTTCAAGGCATTGGCATTGGCTGTGATACCTTTCCATTTAATTAGGAAGAAGAAGGAAAAAAGGGTGTGTTGTGAGGCGGAGGGAAAGCAAATCTTTGTATGAGGTTCTGTCACCTGACCAAATTCTCAGCTTTATGTGCAGCTCACTAGCTTTAGAGCATACGGTGATACCACTACATCTGGCTCAGCTGACCTGCAAGGAATGAGAAATCAAGCTACAAAAATGAGGGAGAAAAGTGAGGTAGCTGGCTACCCAGCACTATAATTTTGTATTTTGCAACTGCTGGCAGAGAGCACATGGAATGTCCATCAGAAAGACTGGATGAAGTTGTCTTCTGTTTCCCACTGCTGGCTGTGAAAGAGAGGCTAAGTTCCTTTGGAACTGTAACTATAACTTTACATCTGGAAAAAAACCCTAAAAACCATCTGATGGGAATGGGAGTATTTACACTGCTCTGAACAGAGCTTGAACTAAGACTTGCTGACTGTAGGAGTCACTACATGCTGTGCTGGTGAATTTGCCAACACTCCCATTACATCTTGTTTGATCTCTACTGAAATTTCCTTATATACTATCTGAAGAAGTTACCCTCAAATCTGGTCCAAAGTTAGCAGCTGCAGTGGCTGGCTCCCAGTACTGCAATCCAGTGGGCTGCAGTTGTCTGTACATGACTGCAGCCAGACTGCAGTAACCCATAAAGGCAATAGCCACAGCAGGAAATGCTTTCTCTGCTTCCTCCTGCCAGAAGAGCTGGATGTGGCAAAAAGCTGGGATGGGAATGCTTTTTACAGCTCATTCTGCTGTCCTCTTTCCTCCTCTCCCAATCTATATCCTGCAGAAAAAGGTGTCACTTCTTTTCTAAGGGCATCCATAGGTATTGGGACAGGGAGTCACTGGAATATGACAGCAGGATGATGTTGCCAAGCCGTGAAGAGATGGGGCACATCTTTCTCCTCCCCCTTTACATGTCCTCAGGGTCAAGAGTTCACTTTGAGGAGATCCTGAGAAGGAGGAGGTAATTACTAAGGAAAAAGCAACTTAGAATGTATGGAAGAATCTTAAGACGAACATCTTCATAAACTGTGCCACATTAGTATAGACACTTTCAGAAAATTTTCTTAATGTATAAAGTATTTTTGTCCCATATTTCTTCATCAGTGCTAAAAATTACAAAATTTCAAGTTTTCCAAGATTTAGACACTGATAAGAAGAACTGGTATTTGAACAAGATTCATTTTAAAGCTAATTATGGCTTTTAAATCTTTGTGCAGACATGATGTTCTGGGGAAAATGCCATCAGAAAGTTACCATTATGCATAACCCTGTGACCACCTAGAGCTATCAGAATATTTCAAAGTAAAATAGAAGGGGATTCATATAGCAGTGAACAGTTCCTGTTTGAATCACTATTAGGAGGTTACCTAACCCCTCATAACTCTGTTGATTCCAACTCGATGATGTCCTTGATTACTGTCATGATGCAAAGGCTGCCTGTATTCTACATACTTTTGATTATAGTGATATTATGAGCACCATATGAATTAGCACCAAGCAGGGAGTAAGAGGTTATTGCTGCCAGAAAATGATCTCAGGCACTGAAGGAAAGTTAACCATTATTTTCTCCTTGAAGCAGTACTTCTTGCTTTTCCCTTCATATGCTTTCTATACTGTAGTTATTCATTCTGTAAATACAAGTGCAAGAAGTACTACATAAACTGTATTACACTTGCTAAACCTTAAACCATGTCAAAACATCCTTGAAGCACTGCATCATGGACTGAAAATACTTCTCCAACAACTCTCATTATTCATGGATCATTGATGTGATAGACCCTAATAGCTTCCTCAAAGCCATTACAATGTGCTGTATAAATGCAAGCCCTTAATCCATGGATCATTGGCATGATAAAATGCAACACTCATTCAAAACCCTTAGAGTCTATCAAGTATTCACTATTAGAGATCTTTAATTTGTGGATTATTGCCACAATTGATCATTACACTTCCTTTGGGGCTGCTATGGTCTGTCCCATTGATATATTAACATGAGCACTAGTCATTAGATTACTGATAAAAGTATTTTCCTCTGTTTTGTCAAAAGAGCTTGCAGGGTTAAGGGATCTCTCTCTTATAGGCTCTCCTAGACTCTCTAATTCTTTAGTTCAATGACTTACATTTTCATTTCTTTATTTTGCTGCATTATCAATTGCTTAGGTAAACAAACAAATTCCCATGGCATTTTGTATATATCCTAGAAAAATTGGACTTCAGTTTTCACTTCTATTATTTATGAGATCTGGCACAAAATGGCACACACCAAGATATCTGCTCTGGCTTGGAAGTCTGGTCCAGACACTCCTGTGCTCTGTGAACAGAGATACTATCAAATTTTAAGTTGCAGAGATGGCCGAAACATTCATGAAAGAAACATATGCATACCAGTAATTAATGTTTTTAAACATACTTTCTCATACAATTCCTCTATTAAAATTCCTAAAGTCATCAACCCAGACTCTATGGATTTGTAGTCTTAAGATTAAGAGGTTAATGTTTAACTATCAGAAAAGTTCTTATTGTTGTCCAGTGGCATTCAGCTATTTCTGGACTGCAAGTAATAAAGTGGCTAAATCTCACCTCATAAATCCCCATAGCTTAAATTCTTGCCTATTTCTGATAGTATTGCAGTGATAGGTGGTTTAGGTGGGAAACTGATGAACTAAAGAGTGGTTTGGAGTACCACACCTCCCAGACCGCTAGGTAGCAAAAGGACTGAATCCAAAGCTCTTATGTCACTTGTATTCCCAGCTGAGACACTACTGCAGTGACCTGGCTGCTTACCTCCCTGTGAAACTTGCCTTTCTCAGCAAATCAACATTTCTTAACAAAAGTCTGCTTCGCTAGAAAATTTCTAATTACCTGTTTTCCTTCTTGTTCAGCTCCCTTTGACCGTGGCTTGGAGAGACTCCTGGATGTGTCCAACTCATGTCAATAAGGCATATGTCTAGTACTGCTGCAGTGACTGCAGAACCTCAGGTCTCATTAAAAGATTTTCTTTTTCAGCCTTGGTGGTTGCTAAGAAAACCTTGGAATGTGAACTGAATGCAGCAGCTTTACTTACAGCTGCTTGGAGACACAAAAGAGGAGCAGCAGATGGTGAAGCAGCAGCAGTTGCTAGAGTAAAATGCCAGCAAGAAAGCCACTTGCTCCCACATCTGCAGAAACAGACATGGTTCTCATTTTTTGGAGGCCGGTAGGGGTGTGAAAGGCCAGTTCAGAGAAGAAATCTGCCTGAGGAATGGACATGGAAAGAGAGCAGAGATGGTTGTGGCAGTGAGTAACATCAGAAGGAAAGTTTACTCACCCTTCCCTGCCTCATCACCTGTCTCAGAGACTCAGATATTTTCTGCTATCTGCCAGGGTATGCCTTTTCCTATCTGACAAGTTCTTATCTAGTCTAAAACTGCTGATCTTGTTTTTCTAAGAGATAACTTCCATTGTAGCTAAGACTTCTGATTTTGTAAAGCCTGCATCCCTTCACAATGAAGGATTGCCACATAAACTCTGTAGAAGCACAGTGCAAGATATGTGAATTCCCTTAGCCCTTTTTTAAGCCTTCTATGAACAAAAAGATAGCAAAATCAATTTAAACCAGATAGGTATAATAAATAAAGGGGGTGTGTGTGTGGGTGGGATGGAGGGGGTTGGAGTGGAAAACATCTCAGCTGAGCACATGTGTGGTTTTTCAGCTAAAGGTGTGAATTTCTAGTAATCATGACAGCCTCTCAGTGGGACAGCAGTAGGTAGTTTAGGCTCCAGGCCTGACTTATGTTAAAATGATCGCAATCAGATGGAGATAGCCTCAGCAAGTTACTTGTCTTCTTTCTGTGCTTTTATTAGAGAAAATCTTACAATTCCATTGATTTTAGGGAATGTGAACAAATTATTTTAACTAATGTGCTACTATTTCACTTTGCAGCAGGGCTCAGCGTAACTCCTCAAAATTTCTTACCAGGGTGCACTTCCTCATTAGAATCACTCTGAAGGCAAATCTGTAGTGAGAAGTTGCCACCACAGAGTTTTGACTCACCACAGGTTGCTGCCCTCTCAGATGTACTTGTTCAAGTGTTTGTGTATCTATGCTCTAAAGCAGAGCAGTGAAATGACCTTCAGCGTACACAGCAGTTGTTTTTTGAACCCTGCTGTTTTCGCTGGTCGCATTTATAGAACAAAATGCGTGATGCTCTATAGGAAGGTCCTGTGCAGCAGGAGGTGAGCTGGCCTATGCAAGGATGAGACAAGGACTCTAAAAAGGTTTTCACAGAATCATAGAACTGTAGGATATTTGGGTTGGAAGGCACTTTGAAGATTCTCTAGTTCCAACTGGTCTGCCATGGGCAGGGACATCTTCCACTAGCCTCATCCAACCTGTCTTTTAACTCTTCCGGGGATGGGATATTCAGAACTTCTCCAAGCAACTTAGTGTCTCACTACACTCATAGTGAAGAATTTCTTACTTATAGCTAATCCAAATCTACCTTTTTTTCAATTTGAAGTCATTAGTTCTTGTCCTATCAATACATGCCATTGTAAAAAGTTCCTCTCCAGCTCTCTTGTAGGCCCCTTTTAGGTACTGGAAAGCCTCTCTAAGGTCTACCTGAAGCCTTCTCTTCTCCAGACTGAACAACTCCAGCTCTCTCAGCTTGTATTCAGAGGACAGGTGCTCCAGCACTCTGATCTTTGTGGCGCACTCTGGACTTGCTCCAACAGGTCCATGTCCTTATGTTTTGGGCACCAGAGTTGAAGGCAGTCCTCCAGGTGGGGTGTCACAAGAACAGAGAGGTAGAATCACTTCCCTCAATGTGAAGATAACTGCTTTTGTTGCAGCCAAGGATATGGCTGGGTTTTTTTGGCTGCAAGTGCACATTGACAAGTCATGTTGAGATTTTTATCAAGCAACACTCCCAAATCCTCCTCAGGGTTGCTCTCAATTAACTTTCCACTTAGCCTGTATTTCTACTTGGGATTGACTTTGCACCTGGCCTCGTTGTACTTCATGAGGTTCACATGAGCCCATGTCTCAAGGTCTCTGTAGATGGCATCCATTCCCTCCAGTATGTCAACTGCACTGCATAGACTGGTGTAATCTGAAAATTTGCTGAGGGTGCACTCAATCCCACTGTCCATCTCACAGTGCCAGTCCCAGTACTGATCCCTGATGAATGCCACTCATCTCTGGTCTCCACTGGTTTTGTAGAGACAGCTCATAATGCTGGATATTATATGGAGATTACACTCATATTAATGGTATTAGAATAAAGCATTTCAGCTGTATTGTTCTGTATATTTTTGCGGACATATTTTGTGCTGTATCTCTAAAAACAGGGGTGATTGAAACCAGTCTACTGATTTTTTTCAGAAATAAAAGCAATTATGAAAATAATACAAAAATACTATATTTGTTTTCCTTCTTCAAGTGACTTTTAGGAGATTTCTGTGAATGAAAAATGTAATAAAAATAAATATGCAAAAACAGCCTGGAATTTCCTTTTAAATTATTGCAGTGCTGCTGGCTGTTTCGACATCAACTGCTCTCATGAAGTTGCTTAATGATATCTTGTTAGTGATGGAAGATAATGAGATGATAAGGGCAAAATTCATTGACCTTTCAAAGCTTTTGATTCACTAAATGACACTGTTAGATAAGCTAATTAAATTTTGCTTTTCCTGCCTGAATGATGGCTTGGTTCTGATCTTATTTGATTAAGAGGAAAAATCACTGGCTGTTTCAGGCTATCATTCTGATTTATTACTATTATTATTGAAAGGTGCCTTAGGGCTCAAGAACTGATTTACTTCTTTTTATTTAGTCCTAAATTATCTCTACGATATTTGTGATAAGACCTAAATTCACTTACATGGTATTTGACGATACTATTTTGTACAACAGTTCTGTAATATCTTCGCCTGAATATACTTGCTCCCAAAATCACTATAATAAAAGCATTTGGAAAGACAAACTTGAGATAATGATAAAAGACTAACTTCATCTCAGTTTCCCAGGAGACTTGTCAAGGGGAAAGAGATATTCAGCTAGTATTAAGGCTGTAATAAATTATCAGAGAATAACACAATTAGTCAGAATACTTTACTCATGGCATGTATATACAAATGCTCCAAGATAAAAGCATTCAGGCCCCCAATTCTGCAAACCCTTAAACATGCATTTGCTTCCTGGCATTTGAGAAATTTAAATTTGGTGTTCTTTATCCTATCACTGGGAATCCAGTTGGGTTGGATGAGAATTCTCATGCTCTAACTTAACATATATTTCTGAATCAGACTCATAATTCACAAGAAGAAAAGTAAAAGATGCATATTACCAACAGTGTTGAAGAAAATGGGGAAAAGCATGAAGTCTGCTACCAGGTGCATGTGCAATATAAAACCTTCCTTATTTGCTGACAGTTTACTATTTTATGATAAATATTATTTAGCTGACTTGCATATCTCTATTTTTAGTCAGGTTATTTTATGAAGTACAATGTCTCAGGCTGCATAAAATATTTTACAAGACCAAGGCTATCACGCCCATTCATTTAACTTCATGTCTCAGACTTTTAATCTCACTAAAAACTGATACTAGGGCTCACAGTCTATTTTTCTTAAAATTATATTGGCAGTTATTATTAATACATCTTGTCTTAATTTTAAACTGGTTAAGTTTAAATAGATACTTTTTCTTTCTCTGCTAGTTGAACTGGGATGCTGCCAGAGTGACTGAGCTCTAGCTGGTCAGGCAGTTCAAAGAGATTGGTGCTACGTTAGGATTCCTCTAGTCCTTTGGAATTTCCTGAAGCTTACTATTAAAAATGACGCCCCATAAACCAGCAGGTTTCTGGAAGTCCCAGTGAAACCCAGTTTAGGTGAGAAGTTCCAGTTTTTCAAGACTTTCTGCTGCGAAACAAGGGCTCAGAGCCCAGAAGTTTTGCAGTGGGTTTGCAAAATCTCTAGACAACCACAGGCACCACAATTCTGTTTGTCTGACTCTGAGGCAGACTGCAGGAGTCTACCTTGCTTGCCCCATCCAAAGCTCAGAATGATTCAACATCAGCTAAGGTGCTGGGCAGTCTATAAAGAGCAATACAGGACCCTGTATGTACTTTTCAGATGAGATCTCTACAAAAGAAAGTTTCTCTGCAAAGCTGAAAAAGAATAGAAAGCTACCAGAATTCACAGGACTCATAAAAATCTATGAGAGGGATATAAACAGTGAGAGACTCATGAATACACATAAGATACAGTGGCATTTTGTAGAAGATCAGTAGACTTCTGTAGCAAAGGTAGGAGATAGTGATTCATATGCAAGATCAGAGAAGACAAGCTGATGCAGAAAGACTGTGGAGGAAAGCAGAGTGGAGGCTTCCTGATTCTTTCCAGAAGGCAGAACTTCCCAGCCCCACAGTGCTTCAGGCTGATGGGAGAAAACAGACAGAGGAGTGCAAGCAGATTTTACCATTTCGATTAGTGTTCACGTACAATGTTCTTGTAAAGAAAAAGAGTATTTTACGGATAAACTTCAAGTAAAATGTAATCTAATATGCACAGATCTGTTTGATTTTATCATTCACATACTTCCTGAAAAAAATACACTGTAAATTCAAAGTTTTCTTCTGTTGATGGTAAACTGTGAAGGACATTTCAGCTACCAGAGAAATCTGACTTGTTTTTTTATCTGCCAAATTCTAAATAACTAGAAGATGGATTTCCATACTTAAAAAGAGAAAATGATGAAAGGGTAAGAGAGATTATGGCTACTAGCAAGTAGGGTTGCACAAGTAAAAGCAAACTCAGACCCAAAATAATTGGTGCTGAGGACCTTGTGTTGTTGTGGTACATATTTAAGAAGTTTTGTTTCTTTGGATCAGCCTAGTTGTGTTCACAGACTGAGCAGATGAAGGCTACCAAGTGAGTTCCAGGAGCACCACTTCTGGTTCAATTTTGTCTGGTACAAATACAGTTTCACATGCCCTAATATTGTCCCACAGTGCAAACTCAGGCAAGAGATGGGAGGATGACTGGAAAATTTTCTTTAGGAACCTGTTTCACATCAAAAGAACAACATACCTAAAACATCTAGAATCCTATAAGCATGGAATGCTGAAGGGTTATTTTCAGGTTCATGGGCTTGAAATAGGTGATGAATTTTGCAGTAGATTCCCCTGACTAGTGATGGTTTCCAAGAGAAGAAACTCATCCAGAGTACCTAAGAAATATTGTCTAAAATAAAAATTATTTTGCCACTTGACTTGTGAAACAATGTCAGTGATTCTGGATGATTTGGATTCTGCTCTACAAGTTGCAATTAAGTATAGAGATTGTTATAGGTTGCACCTTTCAGATCAAGCAAGGGATATTTAAGAACTTAAAGGTCTCAAGAGTGTTCTAATTTGATTTTGAAAGCATAGACATGTAAGTACCGTCCTTCTAAAGGTTCTTTTAGAACTTATTGGGGAATAAACAATGTGTTACAATCAGTAATTAAAGGAACAATGAGGCTGTCATTTTTTGACATTTATGATAGATTATAGAGTGCAGAACATTGTTATGGACCTACTTTGAAGGGTTAAGACGGTTTCTTTCCCATGTCAGGTAGGGCATAATTTTACCATTATTCCAGTGAATTTAGTTGATATACTTGTTATTTTCTGGTTTCTTGATACGGGAAAACACAGTTATGTCTGTACTATTGAGCCAGTTAACATTTGCAGGCTCTGGAATTTCAGTGTCTGTATACTTATGTTTCTTGGATGAGTCTTGGCCTTGCTGTGGCTCATGCCAATAGGCATTCTCCAAAACAAATCTCCAGCAAAGGTTTTGAGTTATCATAGGACAGAGACCTAATGTACCATTAGGCACATTCCTGGTGTGGACAGCCTGTTTTGGACAGCAAGTAATCTAATAGCATGGGTCCACTTGGCCCTATCATGAGACTGGAGCCCTGAGTACACTCATTTACTAGTTTAGGCATAGCCATAAGGACAGAGGTTTGGAGAACATTGCAGCTTAAATCTAGTGTATTTTCTACATAATATGCAGGACCTTGAAGCAGATTCTGTGTATCACTCTCATAAGATGCCATGGTGCTTATTATAGTGTAGCGTTATGAAGTACAGTGTCCAAAACAGATCTGGGGGCACCTAGAGCTGTCTGTTCTGTTTGTTCCTCCTTCAGTTCTCCAAGGATATGAACACTGCACCATGCAGTGCGTAATGGCATGGCTACTGAGATACAATACTGAGCTGCTCAGACAAAAAATGTTACAAGCCTACAGGGTAAGAGGAAATATTACTTTACAGCTCAACTAGTTACAAATTGGATCACTTAAATATAGAACACGAGTTCTGAGGAATTTGAACAAATTATTGTATAATGCTGCAGAGTATCTGTGCCCAGAATTCCTATTGACTTCCCACAGAGACCAGTATGTGGCAGATTTATAGAAATAGTTAGTAGACAGTTTGATTGTTCAATAAGCAAAATTGTGTAAGGCACATTTTTTAATATAAAGTCATGTCTGCTTTATTCTCCAAACTTCTGTTTTCCTGTTTCCAATTTTATTTCCCAGTCATGTAGAACAATGTGGTGTAACCCAAAAAGGAGACTGAGTAAAATGAAAAAGGGCAGCACACACTGTAGCATGCAAAATGCAGCCTGACAGTGGTGTTGAATGATAATGAGTAATTATTTGGTCTCACCTCAATCAGTCTTGATCAGATAATTAATTCAGGGGTGGACCATATGACCCAAATTTCTGAAGGCAACTGCTGCACAATATCTTTTTTTCCAGTGTGTGAACAGGTGGTTTGCAAAATCCATTAATTTTAACCAAAATAAATTCTCTTCATATCACTTTTTCAAAAGCTTAACATAGTAATGTGTACTTACAAAAAATCTATATATGTAGGTTAATAATATTTTGGACCCAAATAGTCTTTTTTCAAGTTTGATGCCCATGTATTCGGTGCTTTTGTATTAGTTATTAAGCACTAATTACCAAATTGTTGCTTAGAACCTTCAGGTTATCTCAAATTCCCACCACTAAGTATCTATTTATTAACTAAAATGCTATTCAAGCAGAAACTTAGATCTGCAAATTCACCTTGGCTGACTCTTAAAATGTAGATTTTCCTACTTTTCCTACATATGGAAAAGTAAATGAGTAATGGACTGTGTATTCCTTTAAGTATTAAATTTTTGCCCTTCTGTTTTTTCGTTTTGCTTTGAAATTTTGTTTAAATTCCTGTGAGACAATGATGGATAAGTGATACTGGGGACAGAAGATAAATTTTGTTTCCTTTGCATATATACCTAAACATTTTCACTTCATGAATATAGGCAAATGTGGAATAAAAGCAAATGTAGTCTCTGAGGAAAGCACATTCCTTCTCTGATGAAATCACACAGATATGCTGTGTGAGGATCTGAATTACTGAGTGCCTTGAAGAAACAAAGATGGTATGTGGTTTTACTTGCAAAACTTGATATTTAAAGTTTAACATTCTGGATTCTAGTTCAAGGAAGCAAGAAGGTCAAGATACCATTTCCTCCTGCTTCTCATATAATTACCGATTCAGAAGGTAAGTGGGAAAAAGAGAATTCACTGAGTGCCCTTGATATGCATAAATAAATAAATATTTATATGGAATCGAGGCTATGAGTCTTATTCCTGTGGTACCTTGAATTTGAGGTAGGGGGAGAGGAGGCTGTCTACTCAGAGTCACGAATTAAATTTGAGAAGTGGAGAAAGTAGAAAGATTTGACACAGGATCTTTAATGCAATCACTGAAAACTTAGTGTCAGACAACTCATAGCAGCTTTAGTTAGAAAAACAATGGTCCCATGTATGAGTGAAACAGACCTTATCTTTAGGGAGTGGACTGACTAGACTATAAATCAGTAAGACAGATTTGTAAGTGCATTAGTTAGGAGAAGAGGGAAATGGGAAGTTCAATGTTCCAAATTGGAGCACCACCATTTCTGGTGGATTCCTGACCATGAGCACTCAGGAATCTACTGCATTAAAAATCAAAGGAAAATTGGAAAGGAAATTAAAAGAAAGAAAAATTGAAAGGTTTAGTCAACCTATGTGAGCAGTCATCAGTATGAAAGACTGCAGTCGGAGAGCAGCATCCCATGTGCAGGATAACTTGAGAAAATGGGAGACATCTCTGGACTCTGGGGTAATAATAAGAGAAGCAGTAGAGATCTCCACCTCTGGACGAGTGAGGCACCAGTTTCTCCGACAGGCCTCAGCTCACGTAGATAAGAGCTGAGCCGACACAGAGACCTGATGTCCTCCCCAGCACATGAAAGGAAGAGAGAGAGAGGGAGGCAACTCCCCAATCTTATATACCCCTGATTACGTGAAGGAATGGCGTGGAATACTTCCTTAGTTATAACCTGGTTACTAGGGAAGGCCTAGACCAAAACCAAGAAAACTAAACCACCACAGAAGGTAACTGGAAAGACTTTGAATCATATGGGACACATGATCTTCCTTCCTATCCTCATGTAGACTTCTATAAATAGTGTTTCATTTTCTGGTGGGCAAGAATTAAGATGCAGAGGATTCAAGAGACAATATAGAATCCTTTTGTGTGTTCAAGGGATCTTTTGGTTTATGTCATCTGTTATTTATTATGGGACTTTGGAAACTGATTTATATATGATACATATAAATTTCTCTTATGCATCAATTCAAAAGTCCTTTCAAGCCAACATCCTGTCTCAAATACTTTCCACTTTCTTGTGTAGAAAGAAAAAATGTAAGAACAGGTGTAGAGTGATTCTTTTCCCCTGAAAACCTCTGAGTTTCCTGGATCTTGCTGAGACAGATTGCATTTTGCTCATTGTTTTGAAGAGTTACTGATGGGCTTAATGTCCATAACGTTTCCTAATCCTCTCTTTAAATATACTTATCTTTTTATGGCTGCCATTAACAAAGGTTATATTTCTTTCTGAGGCAGCAGGTTATTGATATATGAAGCAAAACTGCATACCTCTATAAATTGTGGGACCTGGAAAAGAACATATCTGTGTTCAGGTATGTAGGCAAGGAGATATGCAGGGTACTCTCTAGTAGGTCAGGGCAGAGGTAAGCACAGGAAAGGGCATGTGCTGTGGATTGCAACAACTGTTAAAGACAGCCTTTTATTGCCATCTATATTGCACACATCAAAGAGCAAATTGTTCTCTTTTTACCGTCAGTTTGTCAATATTGGGTTTGGGTGTTTACTTTTTTTATAATAAGGATTTTAGTTGTTTAGCTGTTGTGGCTAACAGACCAACATCTATGCAATAGTTGTATGATAACCTTTATTTAGAGGGGGAAAAAAAGTGATTTTCTGAGGCACTGTAATCTCACAGTGAAGTTCTTCCACATTTTTTTGGTTAATCACACATTTGACCATGTGCTGTTATGTGCTGTTAACCTATGAACCTTGTCAATAATTGTTTCAGTGAAGGAAACTTGTGTTACAGGAGATGGGATTTTGGACTGGCATAGTTTGAGGTTTGTTTTTTTTTTTTCTCTATAAGATTGTTAGAAAAGTCAAGGGTATTTTCAGATTATGAAGGAGTTCACAAGTGTTGTAAAAGCACATGGACAAAATGAAAGCTGACAAAGGAAAATCTGCCAGTGTTTTTCTGCATTCTTTTGCAGGACACAAATAAGTATCTGTTATTGGATACTAAGATTCTGGTGGTTAGAGAGACCTACATCCAATAAATTATGGAACTCATGGTCATACTTATCCTGAGGAAAGAGGTTGTAGGAGAAAGCTGGAGTCAGCTGGATTTGTGAAGATGGTAGAAAAGCTTACTTTAATGTATTAAGGAATTGAAAATACAAGAGCATACATACAGGTGGAATTATGAGGGGCTCAGCATACTGAGAGAACATAGAAAGAAACTGCTAACATGCTGAATAAGGTTCAAGAGTATCACAGCAAACTCTTTCAAGGACAAACTATTCTTTTTTTTTACTGCAGAAACATTTTTCAAGAACTATTTCACATTTTCTCATTTTAGTGGTTAAAGGTGGAATGGATGAACCCTGCAGCTGGCAGAAGGGACAGTGTTAATTAAAACATTTGTTACCACTTGCTTTTCTGTACCACAAAGAAAATTGCTACCTACCCTGACAACTATTTTTCAGATGTTCAAAGGCAATGAATGTAATTTATAAAGTATGTGCTGACCACATAGAGAAAGGATTTAGAAGTGTCCCAGCAGCCTTCTTCAGTGTACTTGACTGAGAATACAGAGCAACAGTTCATTTTCTGAAGCCATTACAAAACCTCAAGGGCTTCCGGATTGCTTCTCATGGAGGTGGATTGAGATAGTTTTTCAGGATGTGTTTGTGTTGGCCTGTATTCTGACTCCTGTAATTATTATTTTAAAGCTTTTATTTGACAAATAAAAACAGGTAGGCTGAAGTGTAAACTGCTTGGCTCAGAAAACTGTAGTTAATCTAGAATCAAGGCATAGATGTGTCTATATGTGTCTTATCTTTGAGCATACCTTCAAAGATATTTAATAAATAGAAAGAATTGTATATGGCTGTGCAGTAACATTTGATTTTCCTTTGCTGAAGATGGCATTGTTCATCAGCTGGACTGGAATATGAGATTTGTAGATTCACAGCTATAATTCTCTCTGGTCTGAAAAAGGTCACCTTGCTAATGACGTCTTTGCAAAGACCACATATCAATATCTAGTCTTGCCAAAGCTAATTAGGAGTGTTGCAAAATGGGAAAGTAAAAGAGGGGAATGGGAAGAGGTTAGGATCCTTTCCTGGCAGTACAATCGAGTCAGAAGTATTTCCATAGGTCACAGATAGATGATTGATATCAAACTGTCCTAAATTGTTATGAACCAACTGTCTCAGAGGTTAGTAGTTTAAACTGAACAGCCTTACTTGCTGATTGAAACCGTATATCAATTTCTCGATAATCACTGTCCTCATACTGCTGTAATTCAGTTTCTCCATCCTTTCCTTGCACCTCTTTGGTTCTGTTGATGCTCAAGAAACATCATGTGTCTACAAGAAACACACTGAGGTGTTGGAATATGTCCAAAGAGGGGCAATGAAGCTGGTGAAGAGTCTGGGGCACAAATCTTATGAGGAGCAGCTGAGGGAACTGGGATTGTTTAGCCTGGAAAAAAGGAGACTCAGTGGGGACCTTATTGCTCTCTACAACTACCTGTAAGGAGAATGCAGTCAGATAGGGGTGTCTTCTCCCCAGTAACAAGTGATAGGTCAAGTGGAAATGGCCTCAAGTTATGCCAGGGGAGATTTAGATCAGATATTAGGAAAAAATTCTTCATAGAAAGGATTGTCAAGTATTGGAATAGGCTGCCCAGGGAAGTGGTGGAATCACCATTCCTGGAATTGCTCAAAACATGTGTGGGTATGGTACCTGAGAACATGGTTTAATGGTGAACATGGTGTTGGTGATGAGCTGATGGCTGGACTTGATCATCTTAGAGATATATTCCAACCTTAACGGTTCTATGATTCTATGATTCTATGTTTTAGAAATTCTGTAGATGATGGCAATGCAAAACCCTTTTAGCGGACTCTTTCCAGTGCCTAATTAGAGCTGTGTATTATTGCTAGAATGAGATTTAAATGTGTAATGAATAGCAGATCTGGTCCATAACTAGTGGTTTCAGGCCCAGGCCAAATTGTTTAGTTTAGAGTTAGAGAGCTTCTATAGAAATTTTTTCACTGGAAAATTATTTTGGTAATGGTAGTCTTCAAGTCATGGAATCATAGAATCACAAAATGGTTTGTGTTGGAAGGGACCTTAAAGATAGTTCAAACCCCACCCCTACCATGGGCAGGGGCACCTTCCTCTGAATGAGATTGCTCAAAGCCCCATCCAACCTGGCCTTGAACACCTCCAGGGATGGAGACATCCACAGCTTCTCTGGGCAACCTGTTTCAGTGTCTCATCACTCTTAAAGTAAAGAATTCCTCCTTAATATCTAATCTAAACCTACCTTCTTTCATTTTGAAGCCATTCCCCCTTGTCATATCACTACAAGCTCTCGTTAAAAGTCCTGCTCCAGCTCTCTTGTAGGCCTTCTTCAGATACTGAAGGGCTGTGAAAGGTAACCCTAGAGCCATATCTTCTCCTCAAGAGAAGCTCCTTCAGAAGTTGCTTAAGTTTTTTATCCTGTTAACATTATTTGTTTTATTTGCATTATTTTGCATTATTTGGAATTTTTTGAGCTTCTTGGCAGTACATCTTGGAAAAAGTCCCATCTATTTAAATGTGTGTTATATCAGGCCATAAATAAGCAAAATGAAGAACATTTTCTGGAATGTAACGTCTGGGTTTTTTTATATAAGTGGTTATAAATATTGTCACTTGTGAAACTTCAATGTACAGGAACAATTTCTGTGGTATTACAGGCTTCTAAATAAAGAAAAGTTACAGTCCAATGTTACTATAGGCTTTAAAAATATATTCTTAGGCAAATATTATGATCACTGGCCATGAGATTAAAACTGAAATATCTTTTAACCATTAAACAGCAGATTCTGAAAGAAAATAAAAAAAAGACAGCACACTGAACATTTTTGCTTTCACAGTCTGAAGTGTTTTTAGGATGGCATGAATGTGTTCTAAATGTCCTTTTAAATTCTTAGTTTTGTACTTAGTTATATCTCACCTTTGCTAGCAGTTCTGAAAAATTCTGTACTGATGATGCAGTTACATACAGAGAGAATGATCAATAAATAATGTGCTAATAATACGCTAGGATTTCATTCTGCCTTGTTTATGAGTGACATAAAATTGAACACCTAAGTAAACATTATCTGAATTCTCAGAACTCCTTGACTCAATGGAAGAAGTAGCGCAATGCTTTTAAATGAAGACTGGAAGAAGCACTGATGAAAAGCCACTGATGAAGAGGCACTGACATTAGAGCCCAGGTATCTATGAAGTCTGTTTCTAACCAGCTACTTGTTAGCCAGCTATGTTTACATTATGAAATATGCTTTGTATGAGAGCTTCTGCATCTCCAGACCAGAAGACCTGTTAAATGTGTTGTTCCCTTCTCTCAGGAGTAGAAAGATAAAGAGGTAATGATCCTGCACCCTAGAGGTGAGGCCTAGGTACAATGCCACTTGCAATGAATCAACATAGAAATGATACCTACTTCACCCAGGCCATTGCTACCATGGTATTTGCTGTATGTATCATTGTTTCTCTAAAGCAGTCTGCAAGATGACATGGCATTGCAGATGTCCACAGCATCCTCTCCTTTTGCCTCTCCTGTCATGCCTCCATGTGTGTTCAGCTGAAAGAGGTATTGCCAGCAATCCTCTCGCTTTTGTGAAAGAAAAGAACTTGATACAAAATAAGGCTTTAACATTAATTTAAACTATACCTTGCTGTGTAATTGCTAAATTGGTTAACAGTTCTCAAGAAATGACTGAAACAGGTGAGTGCATGTAAATTCTAAACTATGGGCCCCTAGGGATAAGAGGGCAGTTAAATTGCCTTGCTTTGAGTATCACCATAGAATACTGGTATAAAAAGATGAACTGAAGATAGATCTTCCTGCAAACTGACAGGTCCTTATACATTGATGAAAGCCAATATATATGTGTTCACATATGGCACTCAATTTATTGAGGTAACAGAAAAGCTGGGAGATTCTCAGTATTGACAGTGAGATTTCTTGGAAGAGGTAGTTGACTTTAGAAACTAAAGTCTACTGAGCTCTGCATAGCCATTTAATGAACTCTGGAACTTGTACTGGTGGTAGAGGTGAAGAAAAGGTGGCATAACCAAAGCTCATCTCCACCCTTCACCCGGTTGCCTTACCGTGGCCAACGGAAACCTTCTTTGCAGTCAAACAAAAACAAAACCAAAAAGACAAAGGCATACACCTGCCTCCAAAGGTGTGTCCAAATTAATAGTCGCATGCTGGAACATCAGAACCATGCTCGATTCTGCAGATGGTGGACATCCTGAGTGTCCTTCTGCTCTAACTGCCCACAAACTGTCATGACTCAACATCGACATTGCAGCTCTCAGTGAAGTTTGTCTCCATGAGGTAGGCAGCCTTAAAGAGCATGGTGATGGCTACACACTCTAT
>VWZF01005760.1:867999-887457 GCA_013396755.1 Sclerurus mexicanus | reverse complement strand
GGCGTTCGGGCCTCCGGCGCCGGGGGCACCTCGGGCCCGTCTCTCCCGCGCTGCCCCTTCGCCCACCCCGCTGGCAGCCGCCTCTCCCCATCGCCCCCGGGGTCTCGGCCTGCCTGGCCTCGGGCAGGGATTTGTCGGAAGATCTCCTCGTGATGGAGCCAGGCTCTTCTCGGTGGTGCCGAGCAAAAGGGCAAGGGGCACTGGGAGAAATTGACACCTGGGAAGTTCCACCTGACCACGAGGAAGAACATCTTTACTGTGCAGGTGGCCCCACATTGGAACAGGCTGCCCACAGAGTTTGTGACTCCCTCCTTGGAGCTGTTCAGGAGCGGTGTGGACACAGCCCTGTGCTGTGAGCTGTAGGATGGCCCTGCTTGAGCAGGGAGGTTGGAGCAGATGGCCTGCTGTGGTCCCTTCCACCCTGACCCGTCCTGTGATCATCTGTGATGAGCCACTATCAAAAGGCCGGATCCTCTCTTCCTCCTTTTGCAGGGCTTTGGTTCTTATTCATGAGCATAGTAATTCTTGCATAGTAATAATTCAAATAAAAAGATCTTTCACATCAACCAGTCAAATTTTTTTACACGTTCTGGCACTTGTGGATCACATGCTCCAAGAGACTATTAACATAGGTAACTACATTGTCTAAAATACCTCACAATTATGCTTCAGGAACCAAACTCTTGGGAAACTTAGGCACTCCTGAAAATTGTTTGCCCACAGCTAAAAGTGTGGTAGATGATTATATTTTCATCAGGCATGCACATCTTGCATATTTCTCTTTAGAATACTTTTAGTGGAAAGAAAATTGGTCCTGTGTTTTTTTTCTTTCATGAGTAAAAATAGCATTGCACCTGGAAGTTTCTCATACTTTGTAAGTAAACAGTTATGAGTCTTTCCAAAGAGTCATAGTGCGATTATTCTTACAGGTAGGTTTCTTTAGAATAATTAAGGCTGTGAAGCATTTCTTTTTGTAGACTTAGATTGAGCAATAGCCACACTCGTCTGGGCTGTCATGTTTTGTTCCCCTCTGCACTACCACAGCTGTTTTTGTACCAGTATGTTGAACTTGACTGGAAATTGATTTGTCTGAAAAGGTCTTCTCTCAGTAACAGGATGGCTTTCCATCTGCATGAGTTCTCAAAGTTCATGTTAAAATGTCTGCAGTGTACAGTTATGAGGACACAGAAGACTTTGGAAGGGGGCAGAAACAGCTGGGTGGTTTCTGTGCTGGCATAAGTGGCTCTCCTGTCAAATGTCAAACTTGGCCTTAGTTCTAGAGATTGTGTATGTGTCTCCCTCCCTTTATTTTCCTTCCTTTTCCTGAAGCTGTGATTTCCTAACCAAGATGAATGCATACTTACAGATGTGCCTAATTACCTTCCTGCTCAGAGCAGTCCTTGGTTTACTTGAGTTGGAAGAAGACTTATATTATGGGAAACATGACATTTGGATTGAAACAGTGAGGATCAATGACATTTTTCCTGAAGTATTTCTAAGTGGTAGAAGTATAGAATTACAGTTTTTCTGTTTAGGTAGGAAATATGTTCTAAGGACTGTGTTTGCAGCAGCACTCATGTAATTGAGGTACTGGTTCCAGTGGCGGTGCACTGCTGTGCACTCACTTCCCTGTTTATTCACTGGCTTCTTGTAACCTGAGCAGCTGCAGTAATTGCTGATGTGCTTGCACAATGTGGTAAAACAGTAGTCAGTTGTGCCTTGAGAGGAGGCATGTTGAAATGGCTATTCATTTTCATTGCTTCTTTTTTCTCCTTAGGTAATTCTGGAAGCTATGGATATACTCTTCAGAATAAGGGGAGGCTTGGATCTTGCATTTCAGCTAGCAACTACTGATGGTGTGTCTATGAGACTAATAGATTTCTTAATGTTTATGTAAACTTCTATTAATAAACTAGTTAGGATATTTATTTTCTTGGCATTTCACTTGCTGTTAAGTGGTTCTTCTCAAACCTGTAACAATTAAGTACACAAAATGTTATTCTTTGTCTCCATAAATTTTCTGATAGTCTTTTTCCATCCTATGTTTTCTATTTTAATTTGAGGTAAAGTTTAAATTGGGATTTTAAACTCATTTTATTTGCATATATTTCTTACTTATGAATATGTTATTGAATCCTGAAATTTTGAACAGAGAGTAACTTCATGACAGTGAATTTGGTTGTAACACAATTGTATTAATAATACAGTTTTGGGGGCTGTGGTCCAGTCTTCCTAGAGACAGAGAGAAGGGGAGTAAGTTAACTAGTCACCCTACTGAATTTCAGTGGGATTGGCTACTGAGATTCCATATGATAAAAAGGGACTAGTCTGTATGGTGTTCAGAGGCTACTCTACTCCCACACTGTTACAGTAATGACATTCTCTTCAGAAAGTCTGCTTAAGGCTGTCAGTGGCCTATTAAGCTGTCATAGGGCAGAATATGGAAGGAGGCTGTCTTTAGCTCAACTGTCACTCATTCTGCATTCTAAAAGGACATGTGTCTACTAGAAACACTGAATTCCATGTTAGTGAACCTTGAAAAGAAGCTTGGGCTTATTTGTGTTCATGATGTGAAGCAGAAATATGGAATAGATTGGTCTAATGCAAAACAACATTAAGTAAGCTGTATCCTCAGGGAAGGGCTATTTATTTAACTCCGTTTACAGTGTAGTGAATTTTAATCACAGTGAAGCAGAGTGGTATTTGAATTGTCCAAGTGCATGTTATTCACACATGTTAGTGTGTAAATACAGCACACCCCTCCTTTTGAAGGCAGTAGGTTTTTCTTTTGGAGCAGTTTTCCTTTGACTTTTCTAATACTGTATTTTTTATAGACTTCTCATGCAAAAGTCATCTAATAGTTACCAAATTTAAGTTAATGGATTAAAGATATACAGCATAGTCTTTGATAGCTTGTTAGGCTTTTTGAACTTGCTGTATTCTAAGTAATGGTTTTTAACCCTCTCTGTGAGGAAAAAAATGTGGGTATTTTGCAAAAGTTGCTCTGTCATGCAGTACCAGTTCAGGTTATAAAGTGTCTAGTCAAACTCTGAAAAAGTGTCTATACTGGTAATAAAGTTTAAGTCAGACGAGGGTTACAGTTGCAGGTTTATGTTGGCCAAAATTTGGTCCTCAGCTGAAATGTAAGCTCTGCTTATCCAAGAATTTAGTCTGTCTTTCTGAACAATGATATGAAGTCAGAAACATGTGACTCAGATCGAATCTTTCCAGGACTTACTCAAAAGACCATACGTAATTGTTCGTACATAGAAGTTTGTTTGCAACTGTAAGCTTGGTTAAGAATTGTAGATGGGAGAATTGACTCCAGAGTAGGTTATTCTTTAATTCATTCATCTCTTCATATTTGACATCTGAGAGAAACAGTACACTTTTAGGGATGTATGAGTATGAATGTTTGAGACAGACCTGCTAAGTGAAATTTTACATCAGTTTTTGTTTACCTAATCCTTTTTCTGATCATAACAGCACTTTGGCTTTTATTCCAAGTCAAAACTTTTTTCTTTTTTTTTTAAAGTATGCCCAGCAGCTGTGAAAAAAAACATGAGGGAATTTTCTAGGCTAATTGTATCCTTACTGTGTTTCAGAGGCATCGACAAAAAAGGCATTAGGATATGTTTTCAGTGATCTTGCAAACAAATTGTCCTCGGAGGTTCTTGTATTAAGAATTTGCCACAGTTCAGTCTATGTGTGGCCTAACAATGGTATGACCACAGTTCCAGAGCTGACTGATGAGTCTGCGTGTAAGGAGATAAGACGATTTATACAGTAAGTATATTTAAAAATGGGGGGGGTTAACAGATTCATTTCATATTATAGAAATTTTTCTTTCTGTTGATACTTCAGATTTGATCAAGATGATGAGACCAAACGAAAGCTGGGCAAAAAGAAGGATAAGAAGTTACAAGATACGGTATGTATCTCACTCAACCCAGTAAAAAAATTATATAAGACAATTTATCATTTAAACATTTTTAGACCTGCTCTCCTTAGGCTTTTCTGTAGATGAATAGACATTGGCATGACTTAAAAGAATCCTTTTAAAGTCATTGAAACTCAGAATGAATGCAGAGATCTACCTGTGGTAGATCAGCTTGTAGAAGTTTGTCTTTCACATTACTAGCATTTTTTTTTACCCAAGTATTTCATTACTGAGTTTGATACCAAATATCTACAATCTCTCTTTTGCCTTCGTGATGCACATGTAGTTGGAGATGTCCTATCAGTGTCTTTATTCTCTGCAGCAGCAGATAGTCAATGTAGACCTCATGTTGGAAATGACATCTTCATTAGCTGCTTTGGCTCCGATCATTGAGAGGGAAAATAAGGAACACCACTACATAAATATGACATTACCAGTTGATGTTGTTGTATCTGTTTCTCCAGAAGAAACATGGGGAAAGTAAGTGTTATCCTGAACTCATGATTCTTCAGCTTGAATTCTGCTTTTTCTTGAAGTAATGAGTAAAACTGTATAATTCATCAGTGTAATGAAAAGTATATAGTATTTTTGTAATGGAGTTTTAACTATGTAAATAATAAAAGCTCATTTAGACAGCTGTTACCTTTAATAATCTTGAGGCACAATTGTTTTGCTGTCTACAAAAAATGCAGTTTATCAATGTCTGACAGATTTCATAACTCATAACCATTGCTTAGCAATGAAAAAGTTGGGGAAATGTTCTAAAAATTCTTTTAAGTATGTGTGGTGTATAAAGTGAGAATTGGGGTGTTTTTCATGAGCCTTTCTAATCTCAACCCTGGCTGCAGCTGGGTAAGTGCAGATGGAAAACATTTGAGGCTGTCTTGGTATTTTTTCCTTGCATTTTTTCCAGTGGATTTGATTCTGAACAATACTAAATGGGGTGGATAAAATAAATTAAAAAAATAAAATAGAATCCCCCAAACACCCAAACCCTTAGTCATATATGTAATTTTTATTTTGGCAAATGCTCATAATGATAAAAGACCAGAGTACCTGCCCTTTGGAGGATTGAATCACTAGGGACTAGTTTCTGTGTGCAGACACACTTTGACTAAAGCATGGGGAGGCTCTGCCTTTCCCTGTGGGAGTAGAAGCAGAGAAGTAGTACGTTCATATCTGACCAGGTGCAGATACACATCTAAGTATTGTATAACTGCCAGAGCTGTGAGAGATGGGGATCCACCATCGCTGCTCTGCTTTTTTAATATTCTCCCTTGTACTTTGCAGGGTACAAAATCTCCTGGTGAAAGCAATTCATGGGCAATTAACTGACATGGAAAGATGTATCATGAAATATGTGAAAGGAACATCAATTGTGGTACCAGAACAATTTCATTTCATGTTACCAGGAAAAAAACACCTTGTAACAATCTCATATCCTACAGGTATTTCAGATGACCAGCTGGAAAGTTACAGAAAGGTAACATCAACAAACAGTAACAGAACCTCATTTTTTATTTTTATTTTTAATTATTGTAAATGAAACAGTGGTAAAGCTTTTCATATAGTCAATGTAGAATAAATAGTAACAGATAATGCTATTTTTTAAAATTTATTATAATGATAGCAGCACTGTAAATGTGGAAGCTTGATTTATTAGAAGTCATTTTATGAAATATGTGCCAAATCTTATTTTGGTAAGGGAACAATAGAAACTTTAAAAGTACATAAATTTTTTTTAGATAGACTTTATCTGAATTATACTTCCAGTACAGTGTTCTTTGAATTTCTCCACTTCCATGATAGAATACTGGATTACTTGTAGCATATTACTACATTCAGGCTTTAACACATGTCCTGAAAGGGTTAGTGTTGGG
Organism: Sclerurus mexicanus; assembly: GCA_013396755.1. Taxonomy (NCBI): domain Eukaryota; kingdom Metazoa; phylum Chordata; class Aves; order Passeriformes; family Furnariidae; genus Sclerurus; species Sclerurus mexicanus. The sequence continues at coordinate 881,637 of VWZF01005760.1, read as the reverse complement.
GGGGGTTGTTTGTTTTGGTTTCTTTCTTGGGGTTTTGTGGGGGTTTTGTCTGTTTGGAGGGAGCTGCTTTTTGTGGCTCACATCTGACTAGGCTTAGCTAGCTTTTGGTTTGTTTTTGCCTTCTGGGTTGGCACATCTAGAAAAAAGGAGGATGAGGTGCAAAAATGTTGTGATGGGGCAGTCCTTTCAGATTGAGATTGATAGCAGTTCAGGTCACACAATTACATGTACTGAGAGCAGGGAAAGAATATGCTGCCAGCTTAGAGGTGTAGAAGCTTGTGGGGACTTTTAATTTCCTTCTGTGTGAAGCATTACTGGGTATATAAAACCTAATCTAGCCGTGCATTTGCAGAGGCCTCAGGCACTGCTGGCACACTCTGTCTTTCCTGCTCTCTGTCTGGTGTTCATTCTTACCCACTGATGGGAAGTGTTACCACAGCTCATGTAGCTGGGTTCAGTGCTGGGTCATCTGCCTAAAATGTATTACCTGTGTTACACACATTATCCTAGATGATCTCATCATTCCTTTCACTTTTAAGCTCTGTGAAATAAGACAATGTATCTCTTTAAATGTGGCTGCTGTGTTATAAACAGGGCTTAAGAGATTTAAAAATAGACTGAATCTGCTTGAGCCATAAGCTCAGTGTCTTTACTTTGTCTCAGTACATGATATTGTATGTCTTCAGTATCAGTTGAGGTTATAATTCAGTGTGTGTATCTATCTGCACTACTACATAGATAGAACCATAATTCTTTCCTATGATGTATTTTATCATATTTTCATAACAAACTTGTTACTCATGGTATCTTCAGTGGGGCTCCAGCAGCAGACATTATGTAACAGGATTACATAAAACAGTGGGCCCTTTAGATAGGAGGTAAGCCTGCATGAGCTTCCTTTGAGACATGAGATCTAGTAGTAAACATACATGCTGAATGTTAATTAAGCATATTTTAATAATTTGCTATGTTTTTAAAATTATATATGTCTTTATTGCTACTTACAAGTTGATCTTTCTTGTAATCCAAAATTTGAATTGTGCTCTTTATTTTTATTCAAACTTGCATGTAGGAATTGCATGGGTTATACAGTCTACCTTGTGACAGACCATATTTCAAGAGAGCAAATGCTTATCATTTTCCAGATGAACCATATAAAGATGGATATCTCAGAAATCCACATTTACATCTTAATTCACCTGGTATGGAGTCTGGTATGGTAAGTTTAAATTGAAACATTTATCAGAAAATACTTTTTATTTTACTTGAGAGTTGTTATTAAAAGAAGTAATTTAGATAGTCAGTGTTCTGTAGATGAGAAAGTTAAATAATTGCCCTGACCTTTTAAATCAAAGGGCTTCTCTGCACAAAATGGCATTGCCTTAGTTTGCTGTATTTGTCCCAAAGAAATTGGATTTTCTTGGAAAAGGATGTAGACTTTTTAGCATGTACTTTAAAAGTTTCTCAGAACCAGGACAAGGAACTAAAAGTATGAATGGAGATGTTTATGAAACAAAAACAGGAGGAGGAATCATGTGTGAGTAACCACCCCTCCAATTCTTACAAAAATTTGCAGTCCCCAGCTGGAAACTTCTACAGTGCAAGTGACAGGTCATATGACTTCTCTGAAAACTGATGCAAGTATGAGCAGATTCTTTTGTATTATCTCTTTCTATGCAGGTTTATTTAGTACATGGTGTATATAGTTATCACCACTATATGCAGGATCGGACTGATGACAGTGGTTGGGGCTGTGCCTATAGGTCTTTGCAGACAATCTGCTCTTGGTTCAAGCACCAAGGCTACATTGATAGACCTATACCAACACACAAGGAAATCCAACAGGTACAGAACATTTAAGAAGATTCATTATTTTACGCATACTTGTCTAGAAACATTTGTGTAGATTATTTTTAAATATTGAATTCATAATATTTTAGACTTTGATTTGTGTGATTCTTTTAATTTATCTCTTAAATTGAACTAATGGTTCTGACTTACTATTTTTAGCAAGTTTTATTGTAGATCTGTCTCCAGATGTTTATCAGTGTTGAATGACATTATCTTTATCAATCAGACTCCTTAAAATAGTCTTTTAAGTGTTTCCTTTGTTCAATGTTCTATTAGAAGCTGAGATTATTACATTTTCAGTGTTTTTGTCAAATAAAAAGAGAATGAAGAACCCAGTGTGTCATACTAAAATCAGTTTTAAGACTGACTTTTGTGCTCAGTGACAGCTGGATTAGTCCCCAGATGCTGGGCATGGATTTACTGACACCTTTTGCAACTTCGTTTGTGAGAACATTGTACTTTGCCTGATTTTTGAACTCTCCTTCCCTTCTTTTTCTATTTTGAATTCAAATGCATACCTGAATGTGTTCATTTAACAGCACGGAAGAAAAACTATGTTTGCATAGCTAACACTGTGTGCCTATCAAGAAATACTGCGGTTATCTTCAATCTTTTAAAAATGGTTTCTTGTGTTCTGTTAATTTACTGAACATTTTTAGCAAAGTTTAATCCAGTAACAACTTTCATCATACCTAGCAGGGGTGTGAGTACTAAGAGTAAAACTGCATTTCCTGAGCATTGCTCAGTGCACACCTAAACCTAAAAGCTCCTGAAGTTTGTGCTCTCCTGTATATTTTTAGGCATCTAGATGAGGGCAGGAGACTCTCCCTGCAAGAGACTCTGTGGGCTTTGTATCCTGAGCACAAAAGGACCCTCTCAAGTGCTGCATGTAACATATAAGCTTCAGAACGGAGAAAAGTTTAAAATAAACCACAACTTTTGGTGTATTTCAGTGGCCTCTTTCTCAGAGCACTGTTTTAGGGATCCTATTCTGGGATGCTTTGAGGAGGAATCCAAGCCCTTCAGTCTATGAAAAGGCTTCTGCAATGTACAAATGATGCACTCCATTATTAGACAGTTCAGTGCTCACCATCCCAGCTTGAAGTCTGCCTGTGGACTTGGAGTTGTAGTCCGTGCTTATGGACACTGTTCTGTATTACTGCTTAAAGGCACGTTTCCAAAACAGAACCACAGTGAATGGATTCAATATCTATTTGTCTGCTTTTGGCTGGATAGGTTCAAAACACATTTCCATATATATATAAACCAACTTTCCTCACAAAATGTGATGGAATTCCTTACTGTATGTTGTTGATGTTTATTTTTCTTCTTTGTCATGGTGTTGCAAAGGCACTGGTTGATGCTGGAGACAAGCCTGCAGCATTTGTTGGGTCACGGCAATGGATTGGTTCAATTGAGGTACAGCTTGTTCTGAATCAGCTTTTTGGAATAACATCCAAAATATTATTTGTCAGGTAAGAATCACTACCTGTTAAGTAGCTCAGTAATTTTTAAAAAGACTGAATGCCTTAAAAGGTAAATTATGATTACAGTGCATGGGAGAATAGGCATAATTAAAGAGATAAATCTTTTAAGGGTTCTTTGTTCATAAAAGCCTTTAGTTGTGCTAAGTGCTTACAGATGAAGGTGGTGTTAAATTTCTTGGGGGCTTGGGGTTCCAGTTTCCAGTTGCTGTAAATTGCTTAATGATATGCAAACTGCCCAGTTTCGTAAAGCTACAATCTAGTGTTTCCACAGGAAATGTGGCTCCCATTGGGTCTGTTTAATCCTATAAATTTCTTAGCACTGTGCAAACTGATAGGGAAGGCAGCCTATTCCTTTGCACCACAAACGTAATTTTTGAAGCAGGCAAACAGTCTGGTGGCCACAGAGAACTGAATGCACACTGACAAATTATTACTGTGTCCACAGAGTAACTTGTGAGGTTTAAGGCAAACTGCTGAGCAGCCTGGAAATAATGGTCTCGTTTTTGGGCTTGTGTGACAAATAAAACAAAGATTTCTTTTTTTTTTCATTCTGACAATCTGATGCTCTCATATACAATGAAGGACCCTACAAAGACATTTGGGACAAAAAAATAATGTCCAGCATTTATCAGAAGTAAAATTACCAGATTTTTATCATGTAGGCAGCACCAAGCAAATTAACAAATTCCTGAACATGTTGTGATAAATAGTTGTGAAATAAAGCACATATACCAACTTAGTGTGTATGAAAGTTCAAGTCAAAATACTTCTCATGTTTATTTAGAGCAAATTCCACTGTAGATATGCTAAACAAGCATGGTGATGGGGATTCTTAATGATAGGAAAATAGTTCAGTTCTTCAGTATCTTAATTTTTTTTTGTTCCAGAGCTTGTATTTGCAGATGATCCAGCTATTATTTATAGTAGCTCTGACAGGCCCTGCCAGTAGGAAGATTTTTATTCCTGTATATAAGAATATAGAATAAATTCTTTTGTAAACTGGGTAGAACTGCTTATAGTGCTGCCACAAGGGAGCCCCAGGTTTTTTTAGGGTTATGAAAAAACATCACTACCATGCTGGGAAGAAGAAAATGTCATGCATCTTTTTCTGGTCACTGGCAGTGGATGGCATTTTTGGTTTGGGCTTATTTCCAGCTAGCACCTCTAACTTTTTATGAAAATAAGACTTCGCAACTGCACCAGCAACACTAGTACTGGATCCACTATCGTAAACACACCATTTCCCAGAGTTCCAATTTTGTATTCTGTCTGCATTTAATCCATCTCTCCAGGAACTTGGGAAGTAGCCATCCAGGCTTTCTTTGGGTTTTAAGAAAGTTAACCACTATATGAAAAACTGGGATGACAAGATATTAAAAACATATGTGTTAATGTCCTTGCTGAGCTTTTGTCACAACTTTTGGGAGTACTGTTAGTCTTCTAAGGGGAATATGAGTCTCCATCAGATCTATGTCTTCAGCTCTGAATCCTAGAGTACATGCATGTTTTGTGTGTGCCTCTTTCTCTTACGTCTAGATTTCGTCAGTGGCTGGTCCCTATAGTTAAAAAAGAAACAGGGAGACTAACAAAGCTAAATTCAGTATTACTTTGAACAGATTACTAATGTTATTTGAGATTTGTTTTTTTAAAGCCAACTTGAGTATGAATACTGCAATTGCTTGTGTAATTACAGTGGAAACTTACCTGAAGAGATGTAATTATAAACACCTTATCAAGACCTTAATTTTTTTTTTTTTATGAAGGTCTGTTACTTCCTGTTGTTGACAGATGTTGCCAGTCTGGAGGGACCTGTTGGGCTTTACCAGCTGTCCCCAGTGTAGGAGACATGCAACAGACATTTTTATAGAAGCTGGATGACTCCAGATGCTCCACAGTGGCAATGGGGCTTACAGCAGATTCATTCGTCCAACCAGAATCTCTGATTTGCATTAGAAAACGTTTTCCACGTTGTCTTGGGAAGTTTACACAGGAGTAATCCAAGTGACTTTCTGATCAGTTATCTATGCAGTTAACAAATAGAATGGATAATTAGAGAATTAAGCCTAGTGAGAATGACAAATCTCTTGTGGTTTTTCTTACCTAGCCAGGGTTCTGAACTAGCATTGCAGGGAAGAGAGCTTGCTAATCATTTCAAGACTGAGGGAACTCCAGTTATGATTGGTAAGTGCTTGAGTGTTGAAGAAAGATGATGAAAGTGCATGACCTCCCTGTGCTGAATCTCATTTCAATTACAATTCATTCAATTTACTGTACAAAAGTTAATCAAAATGGTAGATTAATTAAAAATTGCAGTTTTCCCAAGGTGGCCTCAAAAATGATACAATTTAGTCTGGGTGGTAACCTTTTGTTCAGTATTTTTCCCAAGCTCAGTATTAGACTGGTAAGTTTATGGTAATAAAAGTCAATCTAAATGGTGTTTTTATAAATTGCTGTTAAGACAGAACTCAAGAGCGACTTCTGCTCGCTGGAGGAACAGGAGATCAAGCACTTCCCCAAAACTTCCCCTCACAGAAGTGTAGTGTTTGTCTGGCTTGGAAGGGAAGGTTATTACCCAAATTTTTTTTTAAGACCAATTTTAGTAAATCGAAATGTTGCTAAGATAAGAAGTGCCATTCCTAAGAATACTGTAACTTTAATTGAACTGTTTCCAAGCTGTGGTTTATAAAATTAGTAATATTGATATTATTATTTTCAGCCTTAATAAAATTAAGAATGCGTACAATCTGTATTTGGCACTCCATAATATAGTGTTACTGTCTCAAATTAGAGGTGCCAGGAGTTTGAAATTTGGTATGATGATAGGTTAGATTAGATATTAGGAAGAAATTCTCCCCTATGAGGGTGGTGAGGCACTGGAACAGGTTGTCCAGGGAAGTTGTGGATGCCCCATACCTGAGAGTGTTCAAGGCCAGATTGGATGGAGCTTTGAGCAACCTAGTGTCCCTGCCCATGGCAGGGTGGTTAGAACTAGAAAATATTTAAGGTCTCTTCCAACCCAAACCATTCTATGATTCTGTGAAGTATTCTGCCTTTCAGCAGCCTTTTTGTCTGAATGTCAAGAATTTAGAATCCTATACTGAAAAATCTTTTAGTCTATAACTTCTTCCCTGTAGTGCTCTCTTGTAGATGGTTTTAATTTTTGTTGTTGTTGGAGTGGTGTAGATTTGCTTTTTGAGGGTTGTCTTTGCTTGTTTTTGTTTGCAGATTTTGCAATTCCTATCTGTTGTGTATTGCAGGGACATAAACTCCTCATATTATCTGAAAGAAACATGCAAGAGTTGACTTCTGCCCATCTCATCAAAATATCCCTTTTTCCTGTTCATAAACTAGAGAAAGTGAAGAGAGAAGTTACTACTCTGACCCTAATACCCATTAATGTAACTCAGTAGAAAACAGCAGTTAAGACTTATCCAGAAATTCTGATTTCTGTTTTAATTTTAGTCGTTTTACAACCAGGAAGTTTTCCAGATTTCTTTTCTACACTTAAGTTTCTTTAAAGACAAAGTGCAAAACAGATGTTTGAAATATTCTCGACTTCATCTGGTGAAACTGTTGAGGATTTAACCTGCCTAGCTGACTTGGAAGAAATTTGAAAAGTAAATTCTTTACTTATTTTCCTTTAGTTACTACAACTGATCTTCCCTAGTTGCAGTAAAGATATGTTGTTTAATGTGAAAAATCTTGTGTAGGTCAGCATCAGAATCATCTTGATAACTAAGCTAATCTGTTAGTAGAAAGTGTTGATGTATTTTCATTTAAGCCTTGCACATTTAGTCAATCTCGGTGAAAAAAAATTAGCAATTTGTCTTCCTCCTGTTTTAGGTGGAGGTGTTCTGGCTCACACAATATTAGGAGTGGCTTGGAATGAGGTTACAGGGCAAATAAAATATTTGATTCTAGACCCGCATTACACTGGAGGAGAAGATCTGCACATTATTTTGGAAAAGGTGAGGCTTGATGCACATATATACACACATTTATGTATATACATATATTTGGGCATTAAACAAATAATGTACAGCCAAATACAAATTGGCCATTTTATGGCTTCTCTGTTCCTGTGGAAGAAGTGCTGACCCCAGTTAACCTGCATACCACTCTATGCTACTTATTGTCAGTTTTTGAAATTTAGTGTCTTTGGAGAAGATGCATCAGATCAGCAACTGTTCTTCATTTTACCTGAATTAAGCCATCTAGCTCTTTTACCCTGTATTATATACATTAACTGTGTTTGGTATTTTGAATGAAACAGAAAAATCTGTTCAGCCTGTAAAATACTGTAAATGAAGCAGAGAAGATAATTTATTTTAAAAATTCAACACTAAGCATTCTCAGATCAGGCCTTGAACTATGTTTAAGTGGCAGGTACTGAACTGTTTTGAAAATGTGGGAAAACTCAAAAAAAAAAAAAACTTCACATTGCTAAAGGGCATGTAGTCTTATTTCCACATTTAAAACCACTAAAAGGGATGACACAGCATGTTATAAAACAGTAAACATAGTGTCAGAAATGTAAACCGTGAAAGTGGATAAATCCTCCTGTAGGTGTTACATAATCAATTTCTTTTCTATTCTTCATATTAAGTTGCAAATAGTTACTCTTATTTCAAATCTTTACTCTTGGGTGGGGGTCACCCAACAGAAAAAGCTGTTTTAAGAAATATTTTGCTGGGCTATAATTATGAAAGCTTGACATGGATAAAGAAAAAAACGATTTCCAAAGAACATGGAGGACCAAAGGCTGCTACAGCTGCAAGTTGTTAAGAGTGGTGCAGGAGGACAGAATACATGCAGAGCAAACTCGGCATCAAAAGTGGCTGTGGAGGAACTAAAGTGAACTGTAATTTTGTAGCTCTTTTCTCCATAAACACCACCTATAATTATGTGGTACTCTGCAAATTTAAGAGCTTTGTTAGACTGGAGTTTTTTTCTGCTGTATCAGGATGAACAGCACAGTTTCTGATATTAAGAGCTGTCTTTGAGGCTGAAATATCAACTATTACCAAAGAAGGCAAGGATTCAGGATGAGAAACTGTGAGAATGGTTTTAGAATAAGAGTCTCTCCGTAGCAGCAGAAGGTAGTGGGAAGAGGCACATGGGGTGGAGGAGATACTTTCTAGGAACTAAGCTGGGGAGGTAGGAAGAGGGAGAGAGACTCTGTAATATGCTTTCCATTAATGTGTTTCCAGGCATATTAAGAACTTTATGAAGATTACCATTGCATTCTGTATCTATTTGAAAAGAACTCATACAGCTTAGATTAGTATGATTATTAAAATAAATAGTAGTAGATAGGAAAACCAGACATCATAGTAGATTTAAAAGGTATCTTGCTTTTTCTTGGACAGGGCTGGTGTGGATGGAAGGGCCCGGAGTTTTGGAACAAGGACGCCTATTACAATCTGTGCCTACCTCAACGTCCAAAAGCTATTTAAATTCACTCTTGTTCTGGAACATGCTAAGCCAGAATACTAGCTGATTTAGGTAAAACTGTCCTGTTATTTATCAAAAGAATGCTTTAAGTCAATCAAAATCCAGTTGAAATAGAAATGTTGCTGGAGTAATTTAAATTAAGAAACTATTTTTTTTAAATGAAACCCTTAGAAATCTAAGAATTGTCTACTCTGAACTGTATTTCTTACAAATGCATTTATTAGGCAACTAATAGTCTATTCCCTAAGGCAACTTTACGTTTATATAGCATTTTTTATTATACTAAAATCTTTGCAGATTGAATGCCCAATCCTTTTATTTTATGGAATTCTTTCATGACAAAAAGATGAACTGTCCCTTGCCTCTCAGGTTCTACACAGACAGCTGCTGTCTTGTGCACTGTGAATCTGTTCAAACACAGTGTTTGCTGCTGGTCAGTGACAGCATTTTGGGAGTGGGAGAAAAGTGGCTATATGTACTGAATGTTATGAATTCTGCTCTCATATTTACATGGAAAAAATCAAGATACTTAATTGTTACATGTTCATTTATTTATAGCTGTATGAATACAACTAATCTGGGGAGGGTGGTGGGGGAAACCACAACATTCTTCTGTAAGAAGTAACAATAAACAAGCTTTCCTCCTTCTCGGAAGGAGACAATGTCCCAGCATACACATCTGGCTGCTCAGTGTATCATCCAGTCATGTTTCTTCAGACCTCAGATTCCCCTTATTTCATGTTGGTATTACAAGCTGTTTCTTCTGGCAACTAGGAGACAAGATCTGCCATACAAATAAATAACAATAAGTCTGTAGCTACTACATCAGTAAGAGTACCTTCGATTTTTTCTTTTCCTTTAAGTGGCATTCCCCATGCACTGTCCCTTTCCAAGAAGACCGCAACCTTAACTACCTATGCAAGTTCATCCTTACTAGTAGGCTTCTAAATCTAACTGCTATGTGTCTAACACCATTTACTTAGATGCTAAAAACATTTAGAAAAATATTCTGAATTGTATTCAACCAACTGTATCACACACCATCTGCTCTTTTCCTCTTCCTGGTTATGGATCTGCTGGTTTCACTTTCTTGTTTCTGTGCAGCTGAATCCTCTCTCAGCAAGCCATGTTTGTCACTTAGCAAGTAGCCAGGCTGTCCTTTCAGTTTCATTGTCTGAGTGTGCTGAATTGTCATGAGGAACTTGGCACATTCCAGAAAACCATAAGCCAGTGCAAGATCTGCTGCTGTCTGTCCACTGTTGTTGCACAAACTGAAACACAGAATTAACAATAACCAATTAAACTAGAATGTATATTATGAGCAACCACTAACTAAGTGGTAAATTTAGACAGATGTATAAAAATAAGTACAGAGAATCAATACCAAAAAGGTTTGTCAAAGATAGCATGGGGCTTATAAAGTGGGCTGGTATTAAATACAACAAGGTATGATTATTTTAAAATAAATTTGTCATCAGAATAGGACTGGCTTAGCATATCAGAAATGCAAGAAGAAGGTGGGCACAGGATTAAAATGGAAAACAGACAAGGAGGGATTACAATCAGAAATATTCTCTCAGCAGTTATTACAGAGGTATTTAACATGAAACTTAACAACAGCATACGGCCCATGCTGCTTTGGTGCTTATGTCAGTTTTTAATACTCTTATGCTATAGTCATGCTATATTTGCAGCCTTAGCATGCACATTCTGAACAAGTAAAAGTACTGTGTAAAATGCACATCCTTTGACTCTGTTACTGAAATTACTAAATGTAATTCAACTTACTCAATTTTTGCATCACCAGCAACAAGGAGAGCGAGACATTCCAAACTTCCAACTTTTGCTGCTTTATGGATTGGGGCTTCTCCAAGGCAATCCTTAAAGCACAATTTATATATAGCAGTTATTTGAAGAAAGGGGAATAGGATAAAGCTATATAGTTCTTCAAAATGACTATTTGTGTATATCAGCCTGTTGTGAGTTGAGAGAGAGCGTACTTGGTAACTGCCATTAAATGTTTAGTGTATTCGTCACCACAGAGTAAAAACAATGTCCCCTGCCATACTCATTGTTTAACCTTTGCCTTCTAAAAGATAATTTGCACAGAATACACTCTATACACTGATTAACAGCATCTTTTAGCATCATTCAGGGATTGTTGTGACCAACAGCTTGCTACTAGCTCAGAGGTATAAGTAAATTAAACTTTGCAGATACAATCCTTATGTTTACTGGAAGTAGGGACAGAATTTTGGAGAAAAAATAAATAATCACTTGTGTAAAAGAATTAAGTTCTTTGGAAATCTGCATGCAGCACTGTAAGTGTGAAAATTGCATGATACATAACAGGTGAAATCACTAATGCAGTGTAGACAAGAGTTCTGGTTCATGCTAGAAGTTACTCTAAAATGAGTGACCTCAGACATATCTCAGGCAATACAACTGCGTATAAAAAAACCTCTCTTAGATAAAAAGTATGTTAATATTATTAATTGGATTTACTGACATACCAGATTCAAAGTGGAATAAATGAAACCATGTTTACCTGTTGGTTCAAATTTGCTCCCGTCTGCAGTTGCCAAAGCAAGAAAAAAGCTTCACCGCCACAAGCAGCCAGGTGAGCTGGAGACTGACCAAAGGCATCTGCAGGTGCGTTCACACCGGTTCCTGCCTCAAGCAGATGGCTCAGACTACCGGACTTAAATAAACAAGAAATCAGAAGGAAAATAAAACACATTAATGTCAGTCTAACCCACAGCAGATCTAAGCACACTGCGTTATGGCAGAAAACATCCCCTTCGCAACTCATCGGACCTTCATGGTCCTTGAAACTGCCCTTAAAAAAAAACAAACAAAACAAAACAAAAAACCACAAAGAAANCGGCCACCGCCGGGAGCCGGGGCCGGAGCCGGAGCCGGGGCCGGGAGCCGGAGCCGGGGCCGGGGCCGGGCTCTCCGCACAGCCCGCCCGGCCGCGTACGCGTCCTGCTGGTGTGCGCGGCTTTGCTGCTGCCAGGCGCAGCTTCCAGGGTGGCTCTGCCAGCACACCCTAACGCTGGCCTGCGAAGACGAAGCCAAGGCGCACTTGGATCTAGGAAAGAAAGCAATAGGGCATTGATTTAGAATTTTCCCCCAGAAAAGCTCAAGTCAGCATAAAGAAATGCGCCCTGTCCCCCCGCGCAGGCTGTGGCGCTCGGGCAGGGGCACTGACAGGCGTGCCGGGCCTGCGGAACCCGGGGCTCCCGCCCAGCCCGCACACCCCAGCGAGCTCGTCCGCAGCCTCTGCGGGACCAGGACCGGCGCGGGGGGAGGCGGCACAGCCACCCGCCTGCTCTGCTCACAGCACGTGTGCGCAAAACGCGGTTTTGACTGTCACTTAATTCAGCTCAAAATGCCCCAGAGAGGGTCAGACCACGTGGGCCAAGGTCACAGACGAGCTTTCCACCCTGATAGACCTGTCTCTGCTGGAGAGCGGAACCTGCCGCAGCCATACCCAAAGGCCCTTTCCATCAAAAAGGAGTGCTTGGGATCTGTTTTGGCCGTGGTGCAGTGATGTTTCATGGACAAACCTGCCTTCCCCCTCCCTGAGCTGCAGTCCTCGGTGCCCGTGGCAGCCGGGGAAAGCAGGGGTGGAGGAGCTCAATGCCCCTGCACAGGGGGCAACCCGCAGTCGCCATCAGTGGCGGAGTTCCCAGGAACTGCTGCATAGTAACTTCATTTTGTATGGACACAGCCTTTGCTCAGACTGTGTTTGAAAGCAGCTGCCTGTCCTTTCCATGCTGTAAAATCCAATTTGACAGAAGATTCCATTGCTACTGGTCATGCTTCACAATTAAAAGCCTGAAGAAAAGGGAAAGAGCATAGTAACCCAGTGCCCAAAGGTAGACAATTCTGTTTCCTTAGCACTACGGTATTTTCTGTCAGATACCTACGTGTTTGTTATGGAAGTTACTCATAGTAAGTACCACATTAAAAAGAAAAGAAAGATTGTAAGTCATGTATTAAAAATATGTTAATAATTGCCTAGTTTTGATAAACAGAGTTAGGGGGAAAGAAACCTAACAATGTTTCTTTAGGGCACATATAGTTCTGGAATGAATGCGCAAACATAATAACAATTGCCTCCTGTTTGCCCTTTGGGAAAGGAAATATAAATTATTTAAGTAGTGGAATGTGTGCACTTTTAAAGGTGCAGAATTCAGGTAGACAGGCAATGTATCAATTCAGCAGAATTATTTCAGTAAGTGAAAGTTTTTATCTCTCCTTTCATATGGAAAGAAATACACCTGTGCAATTACAAAATNAGGTGAGCTGGAGACTGACCAAAGGCATCTGCAGGTGCGTTCACACCGGTTCCTGCCTCAAGCAGATGGCTCAGACTACCGGACTTAAATAAACAAGAAATCAGAAGGAAAATAAAACACATTAATGTCAGTCTAACCCACAGCAGATCTAAGCACACTGCGTTATGGCAGAAAACATCCCCTTCGCAACTCATCGGACCTTCATGGTCCTTGAAACTGCCCTTAAAAAAAAACAAACAAAACAAAACAAAAAACCACAAAGAAAAAAAAATCTAACATCTCCAAGCACGACTTTTTTAGCTTTTAATCTGCAATCGCCCCACCATCCCCAGCAAACCGCGGCAAAATCCCGGCAAACCGCGTTCACCCAGTTCCGCGGCCGCGCTCCGCTCAGCCAGACCAGCCTTCCCCAGGCTCACCTCTGGGCTGCAGTCCAGCATCAACATCGCCTCCCCTCGCTGAGCTCCGCCGGCTCTCCGGGCTGCGGAGCACTGCGGGCTCGGGGGCTGCGGTGTGCCCGCAGCTGTGCCGCCCCCGCC